>JPYR01000537.1:20468-53001 GCA_000775305.1 Belgica antarctica | reverse complement strand
GGCGTACTGAAAAGTGAAGGTTTTTAGCCCACAATTAGGTCGGATACCTTAATACACAATATAAGTTTTCTGATTATATTTTCTTGTTCATCTAATGAACCGTAATCTCTAGGAAAGAAACCAAAAGATCTTTTTTTATTAACTCGAAAGTTAGGAAAAGTTCCAAATTAGGTGGAAAGGTGTGCGAATTTGAGTAACTTTAATTAATTTTTTTGCGTATAACCAAGGACTTGCCACTTGTCCCGACTGTCTGCATGAAAATTTTTGTGCGAAATCTGCCAAATTTAATCTCATTTAAATAAATAAAATTTCCACAATGACAGCCACGACCGTAGACAAGTTCTTGATTTAAGTCTTTCCAATGAATTCTCAAGAAAGCTTCGAAGCAAGGAAGCTTCCAGCACGGTTTATACTGATTAAACGGACATATTTCAGTTTCTTAAACAGACCATGACGAAAGATAATGCTTTTAACATGAATATGGTTCGTGATATTATTCCTAGGACTCGTTCTGATCAACTACAGGGTTTTGTTCTCATAAAAATGTCGGAAAAGGAAAGAAAGTTTATCAAAAGCTTTGTGAAACAAACCATTAACGGAACCTCAAGTTGAATAACATAAAATAACACTCGAGCGGTTTACTCTCGAAGCTTGTGCCAGTCCGCAATCTGTCGGCGTGGCGAATTGCAAACTTCCTTCCAGTGGTTCAAAGCCGAGCCGTTGCTGCGCGGTCCGCCGAGTTCCAACCGTCCGATGACCTCGTTCTTGGTGACTCTGTCCCAGTCGAGCAGCATCAGCTCAAGGGAGACACCTTCAAGTGTCTGTCCGGTGCCTTCGGTGGTTGGAATATCAAACGCGAAGCTCTCGTTGAAAACGGGACTCAAAGTCCGCTTCTTTACATGCGTCTTCTTCTTTGCGATTCGTTGTCCCTAAAGGAAAGAAAGCTTTCAAGGATCAAGTCCTTGGGGGAATTTAAGTTTGCTCACGTTGTACAGAAGATAAATTTTAACGTAGGGGTCAGCCAAGCCAGTCACATCCATCCTGGGTAGATTTCTAGCTTTCAGCAAAACAACAGTCAGTCTTCCAGCAGCCGGTTGCCAGCACAAAGAGATCAAAAGCTCTCCACGTCCTTGCGATTTAATCTGAAACGGGAGAATCGCTTGAGTACGTCGCCTTACATTTGCACTTGAACTTGTTACCTTCAAGCTTCTCGGTTGAATTTCACGGCTCAACGCCACCTGCTGATTCTCGATTTGGGGCAATTCGATCGTGGAGAATGGACAGACGACTTCGCCGATGACGTCGTCGCGTGAGTACCGATCGAAGCTGAGCACCACAAAATGCAATGACATTGACTTGAGTTCGTTCATCGTCAGCCCATAGAAGGTGAAGTCTTCTTCGTAAACAGGATTTCTCGTGTTGCGGACGACGCTGTAATTGGAAACGAAGTTAATTAGAGACGGAGTTCAGAAGTGACAGAGTGCAGAAAAATAATTTTCAAGGGAAAATAAGATGGAAGTTGAAACATCCACGGCAGGGTTCCACGTCTGCCTTCGAACGTGTTCACTGACATTAAAAGTTATTCATCTTTAGGCATTCTTTCCACGCAGATAACAATATAATTTTATGATTCGGATCGTTCTAATGCAAGCGTCCATTTATCCTACGCGGTTTCTCGTAAAATTGTAAACTGATTCACTTAACATTTCATACTTTGTAAATCTCCCGCGAAATGGTCGATTTAGGTTCATTTTCCGGGAAAGGTTTTTGAAAAGATTTTTATGTTTTTTCAGGCTGTTTTGATTTCCCAACGACTTGAAGAATAAAACTGATTACAATTTTGCGACGTTACAATATTCTCGTAGTAGGAAGCCGCATTGGGAGTAGAAGTTGTTGAAAAAGAAAATTGTTTGTCACCACTTTAAAAATAGAATCGTTTGTTTGCTGATGAGTTTACGGTGAGTCATGATTGCAGGCCGTGAAGTTCCTTTAGAATCCTTAAAACTCTGCACTCATTGACACAAACTGCTGGAATCGTGAACAACAACGAAATCATGATGATGAACAATGTCCAATCTTGAATAAACAACTTAATAGTTTCCTCATGGCGTTGAATAATTCATTTTCCACCCAAAAACTTTTCTTATTTCAAAATATTGTATCAATATTATATTGTGGGTCCGCAAATGCACGATAACAGCTTGAAGGTTCACGACATTTATCCTTAAAAACATTTCTGCTACGCAAAATGTGGGCAGAAAGCTATCAGTTTGTTACACTGACCGTAAAAGCTCAATTTCTTCAATCAAGTTATCCATGAACCTGATTATTTCGGAAAATTAAGTTTCGGGAAAGTCATAAATTTTCATCGGCTTGCTTTCTTCTCATCAGCCAGGATTTGGCCGGGTTGTATACGAAATTATTGTTATCGTGTTACGAGCTGAGGCGTGGGCGATATACAAGCTGGTGGAAAGTAATTTGCTTTCTCGTACAGCGAAAGCTCTGATTCGGCCAAGGAGAGAAAAGCGAGAGAGAAAAGCGATCGCGAAGTTTCTTTTTCAAAAAATCAATGTGCAAACTGATTTATGCACATATTCAAATCGCGTTCCTCAATAGCGGGATGATAAATTTATAGGCTTCCAATGCGAACATTTTGAACGCCCGAGTTAGTGCATACACGTTCGGCAGCTTTAAAGTCTCGTACACGACCACCAACGTGATAAAATAGTTGTTCAGAACAGTTTTCTACCAGTTTCTCCCCACGGCACCATGAAAAGTCTGCAAAATCGTGTACATCCAATGCAACTCACCGTGTTTTGACTTTGTGTTGTTTGTCGGGCAGCAGCTGTAGTTTGACGTAGGGATCTGTCGCAGTCGCTGTTTGGGTTTTCCCACTTGCTTGCAATTGACCAATGTTAGCTGCGTCAGTTGACGACAAAAGACTGCCGTTCATGTTACGTGATGGAAGACCCCGGCAGCGAACGACCGACACGACTAATGCGTTCCGGTCGATGAGATAACGAAGCTTGAAGACCAAGGTTCCCAGCTTTCCATACTCTCCGTTGTCGACTTGGTCCTGGTCCGGGGATTTCAACTCGCTGACTATGCTTTTAGTCATTTCATTCTCCGCCGAATACTTTGTGGTTGTCGTTTGCGGCGGCAACGGATCGGAGGTCGGCGACTGCACGCCCGGCAACGGTTTGATCGATGTGGGCGACGGGGACTTCTTTAAATAGTGAGTAGTTGCACCGCTCGGTGATCGAACAGCACGTGTTGGGCGCGGTGGTGGCTGGAACGGGAACGCTGCTTCGGGAGCCGACTTCTTGTTCTGCCGACGAACGCGGCGTGCACAAAAACAGGCGGCAACCGCGAGTATGGCTGCTAAAGTTAAACCCAGAACTGCTGGCACAACTGAAATGAGATTGGAAAAGGGTAATCAGGAAATCACGTTTTCAGCATCAACGTCATGGAATGTTCAACTCTCGTAACAGCATTTTTTGTTCTTTGAAAATTGAATTACGAGATTTACTGTGAAAGTTTGCATGAGATTTTCTCTTAAAGTCAAGCCAGGATTTCTTTGGAATTTCACGATGCAATTTAATTCCGTGACGATACAAAAGATTGTCGAAATGACAAGGCAAACGAATGTCATGATGAACAAATTGCACAGGAAAAAGGAAAATTCGCGTCACGTTCGTTCCCAAGGACATTAAAACGGTAAGGAAAGCTGTACAGTGGCAGGAGAACGGAGTTCCAAAAAGCGCACAGAAAAATCTCGAAAGAAGCAACAAACAACACCCGATACGCTTGCTGCAGGCCTCACGAAACAAGAAGCTCGTGAACAGCTTTTTTTATCGTCGAAATAAAGCATTGTTTCAGTGTGGGCTGTCGGCTATGGTTTTTCACAGTTTGTGTGGTCACAACCAGAAGCTTCCGTTGATGCCAACGAAGCAGTCAATGCGGGCTCGAAATGTTCACTTTGAAAAGCTTTTTAAAATGATAAAAATCTTTGAACCATTCAAACATCACGGCTCGGTGTTTGCAACAGCCACGCGTGGCACTCCCATTTATTATTCCATTAATAATTGATCGTTGCTGCCTTGTCAACCGATTTACTTAATGCTGCGTATAATGAAGTCTCATCGGCAATTCGACTTTCGATTTATCATTAAAATTTTCTCGTTCACTTGGCATGCTGAACATTTTTCTTCTTCAATTTTATTTCTTGCGCTGAAATTGCGACTCTGAGGGGAGCAAAACATTCTAAAAGCTTCTACGAGCTTTACCGGCAGTGGAATGGAAGAAAATCTCTCAACGAGTGTGTATTTTTAGACCATAATGAAGAAAAAAAGTTCACAATGTACCTTTACATAGAATATAATGAAATATCTGCAAACACGAACAGCTTTTTGGGAGATAAAAATTTGTGGAATTTTAATAATTGGAGCAGATTTCATCGGTGTTAAAGGGTTTGGAAACGATTTGTATGGTCTCAGATTAACCTGAAAACTGCAGTTCTCGTTACGATTGTTCATGTTTTCCAGTCTCTAGGTTACTTTGCCAACTTTCCAACCACTTGCAATTTTTTTTCTGAGCTTGAGACGTGTCAAGTTCACCCTTGAAGCTTCCATTTCCTCCAAGACACCATAATTAGAGTAACTTGAACAAGTTTCAGTTAAAATTTAACAAAAATGCAAGATTTCATGTCTGGATTCGAATTATCTCTGGTTTCAGGGCTCTTTTCCCAGGCTCCTTCCAACAAAGCTTTGTTATCTGACATGGCGAATCGAAGTGGAAGCATAAAATGTTCAGGTGCACGAACCGAGCACCGTGGGAGGGTCGCTATTGAACGTGTGAGCTTTTCCTTCTCCATTTTCCATCAATTGGCCGCTTTATGTTGCTTCTGAAGCAGAATGGGTCAGAGTGGCATTGATGAAATCGGTTCGTGGTGGGAAGCATTTCGATTGTCAAATAAAACATTAATTTGCTAAAAATAACTCGTAATCCTCGCAGCGGTTTCGCTTTTTTGGAGCTGCTGTGAAACATTAAACGGAAAAAGATGCGAAAGTGTTTTTAATAATCCAGGCTTTCATTAAAAGAGTCTTTTAATTAGACATTTTTGATGTACGCACTCAAAATAAGCTCGGCAACAACAAACTCGAGCAATCTTGGAAAGATTTTCGACTATATTCGAGTAAAGGTTCAAAAAATACGAACTTGAAGATGGAGTGAGATATTTCAAGAGATTTTCGACCTAAATGAGAAAAGTTATTTTTTAAACATTGTCCCTTTTTTATTGAAAGAACGAAGCAAACAAGTGAAATGTCGTTTTAGTGTAATTTGTTCAGCATTCTCAATGAAGTCGTTAACATTCCTTCAGCATTTCCACTTCGCTGGATTGCCATGTTTGTGCTGTCGTCAGCTTTATGACCTAGCTGATGAGATTCCTTTATTTCCCTTGCATCAAACGACAGGAAAGGAAGCTTTATCAAAGCTCAAGGCACGTTTCCTGTCCTTTGAATGTGCGACCTTGAAATTTATTTGAACCGAAGATTTATTGGAAAACAAGAAGTCACGAAACAATTTTGTTCAGCGCTTTTGTGGAAGTTACTTAGCGTTGGGGGTTTCTAAGCTTTGAAAGCTTTCTTTGTCTAAAAGTTTTTGTTCAAACTTGAAGTTCAACAAAGTTTTCGATTGTCAAACTCACAAAACAGCTGGTGTATGAGGCTTGAGGCTTGAATTGATATTCCGTGGAACTTTTCTGACAGTCTCACATTTGGGTGCATTCTTTTCCTCATCAGACACATTACAGCGAGTTTCACTCACGTCGATACATCTCACATGAACGTGGGTTAAGAAAATGGCAATTTGGTCTCGGGGGACAGCAATATCGAACTTGAAGGAACGTGGAAAACTCATTCCAAGCGATTAACTGCTTCATCATTCACCAAACCCTCCTTCCCTTAACCCTTATCGAAGATGATATTGATTTTCTCCCATATTAAGCGAGTTTAAGCTATTTTATTTATTCATGAATGTCTTTTGTCTTTTTTTCCGATGCGATAAAAAACGTCAATGTTCGCTTGAACTCTGCGATGACGACGACGCTAATTGAATGGCTTTCGATCGAAGGGAATTTATCGAAGAATTCTCGTGCGAATCTCGCCCTTGACTTTTGATTATGCTGGTTGATTGCGTCAGCGAAGTTTATAATCAGCAAGGAAGTCGAAATCAAAAAGCTTTAAAGTCAACCCGATCAATCAGTGCCATCAAATACGCGTGTGGGCGCAATGGTAAATTGAACAGACACAATCATTTGTCGCAACAGCTTGGAAAACAGTTCGAAACTTCCATGCGTGGTTGAATAGAAACATCGGGAATTATAGTTCGTTTGAGTTCGGCAGCATGAAAATCGATTCGTTCATTCATGAACAGCAAAGAATTAAGTCTGCAGTATTTCGTAATCACATCCAATATGGCCATGGAGATTGCAATAAGAGCCAAGAAAAACATCACTACAAAAACTTTTCCTCATCAAGAACCGCTTCCTACTCATATTGGGCGGAAAATATGCCGAAAGGGAGTCGTTTGATAATGACGACTTGGAGAAATTTAGCGGCGATTTGTTTCCATGGGAAGCTGCTTAGGAAACGGCAGTGAAGGCATCATAAGGATGTGGAGAAAAAGATGATTACGAATGAGAACTGAAAGGTTTAATTCCAGCCATTAACAATTCCAAAATCTGAATTTTTCATGTTATCAAATTTAGAGAGCTTTTCTGCCACGTTTCATGAACTTTCATTCGACTCCCATGCCTTCAAGCTATAATGAAGTTACATTGACGTCATTATGTTGGACGCAGCTGAAGCATAACTGAACAAATATTATTCGACAAAGAAATGTTTAATAAATAAGAAAAAAATTCTTGCAAAGAATTTGGTGAAATATTCCGCGGAAAAATTAATGAGATTTTGTGAAAGCTTACATTCTGTACGACAAGTTGGTTGAAGCAAAGCGCTGATGCGATTAAACAAATAATCGCAGCGACGGAAATTTCACTTTCAGCTGAATTGCGTCTGAAGATCATAACGCGGAAGCTTTTAATCATGACATTAACCTATGTGTCGTCATTTCGCATCGTCTTCATGATTGATATTGATGAACGGAAACTTCTTCACACATTAAGCGAACCGTTTCAATGTCACAAGCGAATGAGACAATGATTGATGGTTTCATGGCATACGAAAATTACTTTCCTTGCCATTCTTTCGCTAATGGTTCAGACAACGCATTCTCTGCCTCGCACTTAATTACGGTCTCATTAACATGAAACATTAATCGGCCTTCAGTTTACCTGTCTCCAGCATATTCATCGTCTGAATGGGTGGCTCATCATCCGCGGCCATTACTCGCTTTGTGCTCAAGTATAGCTGATGGTGTGTTTGAGCCTTGTCAGCGAAAAGCTGTTTGTTATCCACTTCTATGTCCTTATTTTTCCAATGCACTTCAATATGGTCACGAAAATTACTTTACATTCCACTCCACTCTCCTTTGTTTCAAGACACTCTTCACAACAAGTTCAGTTTCAATTTAAAACTTAAAAACTTTTGATTGCATAACACTCAGAATGGTTCTCTGCATGGGACTTTGGAAAAGTTTGTTTTGAGATGGAAAATATCAATGAAAATTCTCTTAGCCGCTGTGAATTTTGTGAAAGATGGCCGAAGACTGAAACTTGGGTGGAAAGTTAGAAGAAAATTTTCCAAACGGAGAAAAAAGGTTTTCCAATTGAAATCAATAGAACCGGCGCCGACGCAGTGGATTGTTTGGTGAAAGCTTTCGAAGCCGCTTTCCAGTAAATAATGTTTTGATTACGCTTTCACACGATGAATAATTGTGGACATCCTTCTTCCACCCACAGCCAATGCCACCCGTTCATTCATCGCGAGTTTCAGTTTGGCGGGCTTTAAAAGACGTTCACGGGAGCGATGATGTTAGACATTTATGCGATTTCTTTGTCAGCTTTCGTTCTCCTTTCTTCGGATGTTGGCATTTGAAATATTAGCGATTTTGAGGGGGAATCGCAGCATCTGGTTCCAATCTTGATAAGACATTGTTCTCGGGGTTTGTTTAGAAATCTTGAGGTTTTTTATTTTGTAACTTTATCAACCTTGACTTGTCGGAAATCTTGAGTGAATAATCGAATGACTTGAGAGAACTTGATTCAACGACGACTGAATGTGACGAAAAATAACACAGTTGACGTAAGATTACTTTTGGGTGTCGGACAAGTGGACTTCCACGAATCCGTGTTGAATAAACAAAGTTGTGGCAAGTTGTTTATCCACGTGCCAGTTTCAGTTATTGAGAAGAGTTTGCTGATACATAAACTTCATAATTGATTTTTTATGGATATTTGCTTTATGACAAATCGATTCTGTTTATGAATGGTGATAAAGTTTGTTTATCTTAACGACACAGCACTGATGAACATCGCTGAAGATTGTGAGCGTTAGCTTTAAGGAATCATAAAATTCATAAACATTTCCACTGCAAATGAAACTATAAACTCTTTAAACTGTGCTGATTCTAGCAAAAAAGGGCTTCGTCTTTACCCTGTGGTCTAATGTTTCCTTCAGTTGAGCTATTATTTTTGTAACTTATTCTGAAGACCGTCCCATCAACCCTTCTCGGCTTTTCTTGACCAACTCATTAGCAAAAGCTTCTTCCCAGGCAATCACACCAGTCTCTGAAAATGAGCCATGTTAAGCTGAATTTAATGAATTTCCATGTAACCTTCAACTCGTTCAAGGATCAGTCGATGTGCCCTTGACTACCCCGGTTCAGTATGCATGGTGAATTTTCATTCAAAAATGTAATCTCAATTGACGAAGGCAAAAAGGGCTTGACTGCCTTCGAATCGTTCAAAAAGCCAGCATACGTTTCATCCCTTCAGTCAAAGATTCGTGTTTAATATCGAATGAAACACAATAAAAAAATGTCACAGTCAACCAACTCTACTGACCTTTTCAAACGTCGCAGCGTTTTTTGTTACCAAAGAAAACTCTAATCACGCCGAATGCACTGCTGTGTGCGCTCCATAATTTCATTTTCATTCGGAGCCACAAATAATCGATAAAGTCTGTTGCAAACGCAATTATATTCCAGAAAACAGACATCGCCAGTTGTGCATGCATCACATCGCCGAGTTTAAAAGCTACAAAGCAGGCGATGAATTATTCAGATAAAATTTTTAATGTTATTTTGAAGAAAAAAGGAAAATTGTTGAGTTACTGATATGGACAGAATGGTTTGGAGTGAACGACTGAAAAAAGAATGAAATCCAATTGAAACACAAATGAAATTGAAAGCTTTTCGTTCCTTGAACTTCGCAAAAGATTCTTGAAAACAAATTAAAATTCAATGTTTTTCAGACCGCAAAACCAAAATCATTAACATTTCATCATAACATCAACTTCAAACCGGCAATTTAAGTTATTTCCGGCCATTTTAAACTGTCTAAAAGAAGTAAATACAAAACCACAGATTTCTGCAAGAACAAGAGTTTATTTCAAACGCACAAACATGAACAATTTTTCTAGTTTTTGTGTTGCCGGACTTTTCCTTCATCTGCTTTGAAACTGTTGCAACGAAGTTTTTGGTGTAATTAAACTGTGTTTTATTAACGAAAAATTTCTTGGCATTGTTCACATATATTATATGTAGTTTTAAATTAAATATACAAAGCTTTCTGATGTTTTTTTTTGCTGGCGGTTCAAGGCTTTTCTTTCCTCTGATGAAGTGTGATTATATGACTGGTTTGAAATTTACCGAAAAGATTACATTTGAGAGCACAAAAAATTTATTTGTTATGCACAATAAATAAAAATCGATTAATTGATATAATTTAACAAAATATAAGACATTAGGAGAGTTTATTAAGATTTTCCGATGATATCTTTGGTGTCGCTCGAGTCATCGTCGATGTTATGCAATCATACAAATAAAAACCGTTTTCCCGATTCGATTTGCAGTTGATCTGATGTTGTTTTTATAACGCACACGCACACAGTATCGTCGTAAAAAAGGCATAACTTGATGACGGGATGATGGTGTTTAATAGCCGGCCAATTCGGCGAATGTTGAGTCCATTTCGTCGGCAAGAGACTTGTATCTGTCTTTGTTGAGACCGAGCTCGTCTAGAAAGTCGAAGAGAAGAAGTTTTTCGTTTAGTTTGAGCTTAAGAAAGCAGTAAAGACATGGCTGCAGGGTTTGAAGTTATTTTAAATTTAGGATAGTCAGAAAGTTACGTCATCAACTGGTTGTAGCAATTTTTAACAAATTTCTATTAAAACTAATCTTTGAAGTTTATAAAAATTTACACAACTTCATAGTTTTAGACTCCAGGTTTATAAAAAGTTGTGACGTAACATCAGAACGCCCCCAAATATCCTTTTAAACAAGTTTCACTACACTAAAAGTTAACTAATATCTACAATCTATAAACTATATTGCAAAGCAGACTCGTTCATTGATTAAATCACATGTCAAGCTGATGCTTTGAGTTGTGCAACAGATTTCCACACTCTTGTGCATCTAAAGTGATTCAAACAACCACAAGTCAGGGGATTAGTCAGAAAATAAGTTTGAAGAAGATACCTTACGATTAAAGAGTCAGGTTTTTCATTTAGAACTTGTCAAAGTATTAATAGCAGCGATTAATATTTGAAATTAATGAGAATCACAGATTTAATGTAGATCCATCCTTTGATTGTCGACGTGTAGATCCGCAGATTGTTGCTTTAAAATTCTTTGGTTTCAAGTTGTTGAGGGGGATGGTTAGTTAAACTTTGTGGTCAGTGTTGCTGTTATACCAGTTAATGAATTAGTGCACTTTCTGTGTGAAGTTGTGTTGTTTGTTGTGTTGGTGCTTCTTTTTAATTTTTTCAATTGGTTTTTAATAAAGATTTTATGTTAACTATTGTTGTAAGAAAAAAAGCAAAAAAGAATTTTCTACCAAAAAACTTTGATAGAAAATGTGACCAAAAATTATCTCAGAAACTTTTCAAAAGAGTTTGCCGTTTCAAAAAGATTTCGATGGCATCAAAAAATAAATTAAATGAATTTGTCAAAATGTGTGTTGTTTTGGGCTGGTAAATGGACTTTATAGCAAAGAGATATTTGGATATGGGAAACATTGATTTCAATGAAGACTGAAAACATTTTGAACTTGCGCCGAGATTTTTATTTTTAAAATCCAGCCATTTCGGCGAAGGTTGTGTCCATATCCGTGCAGATTGCATTGTAACATTCTTTTTGGACTGCAAGCTTGTCTGTAAAAATAGTTTGTTGGGAAGAAATTAAAATATTTTCCTTCGATTTTCGATAGAGTTCAAAACGTGACATGTTGTGTGGTGTGCCAAAAGTTCACAGACAGTCAAATTTGAAGATATTTTCTCTGATTTCGAGACTTTGTTCAACGACATTTGTGAAGGGCACATGAGTGGGAAGACACAAATTGACAAACAGAAAAGGATTGCGAATTATAATCCAGCCATTTCAAGGAAGGTTTCTTCCATGTCGGTGTATTTGTCTTTTTCACGTCGAACTCTGTTTGCATGTTGGAGGTTCGAAGAAGAATTTTTTTTTAAATTATTTCATTAATTTGATTTTAAGTTATGCCGGTTTCAAGTTTTTTTTTGAATTTGTTAAGAAAAAGCAACAAGAAAAGCTGAGATCGAAGGAATATTTTGTTAAACTTAGGTCGCTGTACGTGAATGAAGTCATTGCTGAAGAATTTCAATCGTTTTTACAAAAAATTGACAGATTAAACGTCATTTAAGACTATTCTAGCTTCTGCCATCGTTGATTCACAAAAAATATATGGAATATATGGAAAACTAGTCAATCTCAACATCATTTACGTACAGTCCCTAGCATCAATAAATTCCCAAGCATAATAGAAAGTAGTCATCGACTGATCCGCATCTCGAAATAAAGTATCACGTTCGAGACGACGAGTGAAAAATTGCGTAAAAACTTTTTTGTTGTTGTCTCGAAAGAATTTTTCGAAATTTTGTGTTCGCAGAGAAGAAAACTCCGCAGAGCGATGAACAACTTTTTTGGATGGAATCCAAGAAATCTACCTTCGAGTCTGTCGACTTCCTTTTGCAATTTCTTGACTGTCTTCTCAGCCAACTCAGCGCGGTTCTCGGCTTCCTTGAGCTTGCTGGTCAACGATTTCAATTGACGTTTGAATTCTTCCACTCGTTGGTTGGCCTTTTCTTCGGAAACTTCCAATGACTTCAATGAGTTACCAACAACCTGTCGAGAGAAAATCGATGAAGTCACTGGAATTCAAGATTCTGTCACCGAGTTTACCTTCAATTCTTCTTCAAGTTCCATGATCTTGGCTTCGCCAGACTTGACACGGTCCTCAGCGACTTCCAACTCGTCTTCAACGAAGGCCAGCTTGCGTGAAACTTCATCAGACTTGCCATCGGCATCTTCAGCGAGGAGACGGGCTTCCTTCAATTGGTTGGTCAATTGATCCATGCGCTCTTCGTCTTGTTGTGAGCGGTTCTCCAATACTTTGCACATACTGTGGGTGGACAAATTTGTCAGTCAAACATCAGGAAGGACTGTGAAACTCTAAAACTTACCGGTTATTTTCATCAGCAGCCTGTGTGGCTTCCAACAACTTGGCCAAAGCGTTTCCGGAACGTTCTTCAGATTTTTCCAAATCTTCTTCAACCTGTTGCACCTTACGATTCAAGGAAGCAACGTCTGATTCGGTGGAGGTCAACAGCTTTTCCTTCTCTTCCAAGTCTTTGTTGGCCTGTTCCAAGGCTTTTTTGTGGAGCTCGAAGTCGTTTTCGATTTGAGCCAATTTTTTGATCAAATCAGCGACTTCTTCTCCGACCTTGAGAGCCTTGGAGTTGGCATCCTTGTACTGTCCTTCACATGTGTCAGCTTTGTCTTGAGCGTTGTCCTTCTCAAGCTTCATCGCTTGCATCTTCTTCTTGATCGCGTCCATGGCTGCTGTTTTTTTGTTTTTACGCTACCCCCGGAAATAAAAACTCTCTATGTGAAAATAACTAGAAAGAAAGGCACTGGATGAGTGGATGCGATCGACTGGAAGGAGTTTTCACGTCAATGCGGCGAATTTCACTGAATTTTCCGAATCTTCGAACCAACCCGCACATGAATGTAGGCAGATAATTTAAAATGAGCGCTGTGATCGTCTTAAAAATAAAATTTTCTTTTCTCGTTCAAGCCTTTTGCGTAGGTTGTGTTTGGGAAATTTCACAGAGTGAACGGGCGAACGGGTGTACAAGAAAAATATTTTACATCAGGGAGTGAAAAAGAAGATGAATCTCGCTTGGACCTGTTTATTATCTCATCTTCATCTTACACACAAGTACGTTCGAGGCACGTTATATCACTTTTGACAACATAAAGTGAGTGAAGGTCAATCCATCATGCAATATCGGGGATAATTTTTGGTTGTTTTTGAGCAGGAAATTTATTCTTTGATAATTCACGCCCGATTATTATGGATTACGATCCAATGTTAATAAGTTTTCCAAGTGGGTGTTGAGATGAAAATATTTTGGAAAGGAATTTGAGTATTTGGAATTTTCCGGTAGGAATTTTTCTTTGGCGATGTTCCTGAATGAGTTATAACCTAGAATATGATCAGTTTTGTGTATAACTGTTGCAAGATACTTAAAAGTAATTTGACAGATCAAAAACTGTGGCTTTTTGCCAGATTTGATAATGAAATTTGATGAAATCTTTGAAAACTTGTCAGGATATATTTCCCAACAGGAATTCTTCAAAATCTAATTATAGTGAAATCTCAGACCAAGAAATTTTTCACTTGACAACTAAGTCTAAGAAGCAAACCATCTGTTGCCAGACTTCCCCTTGAAACTTCTCATCCAGGAATCAGCCAAACTCTACTCCTGAATAAAACGCATTCAAACGTCATCCGATGTGACTACCACCGATCATCCCACTTGATTGTATGATTTCATCTAATTCATGATCTTTCCAATGTTTTTTTCGGGTTTTTCACACACAATTTCAAACGGATCGCGCAAGATTTTGGTTTTTTCTTTTTAAATTTTTTCACCGCGATTTTCAACAGAAATAGATTTTTAACGATACTTCTTCTTCACGATCACCGAGACTCTCTCGCTTGTATTTTGAACGTCCTTATGTAGAAATGTGGAGCGAAATTTTTTCACGTTCAATCATCAGAAATTAGTTTCACAAATTTATTTTCGATTCTTGAAGTTGAAAGATTCTTTCAAAAGAAAAATTTTTTGCTATTTTTAGGGCGACGGTCTCAATGATTTCTTCACACACTTTAGTATCAACCTGTCCTGAATTCCTAAAAATAAATACCACTAGCCAAACACAAGCACTTTGTCGCCTCGGGTTACAAAACAATTTTCTTTTAATTCAATTTCACTTTTAGCGATTTCGCTCGGTGGCTTCGGTGCTGTCGTTGATTGGAGAAATTGGAAAATTCAGTGATCGATCGGCGTCTAAGAAGAAGATCAAATTTTCGTCTCGCAGAAAATGGACGGAAAAAGACCTTCAACGCTGGTTTTTTCGCTGACGATGGCGAAGAGTGTGGAAAGAAATTTCTTTTTCTGCTCAGCCACGAAACACACCAAAAACTGACCTGAGCGCTTTGTTAACGATCCTCGCGACACTAAATACACGATAGCACTGGCAAATGCAACATATTAAAAACGATTGGGCCAAAAATAAGTTCGGCTCGATCATTCTCCTTAAAGTGACGTCAGAAGCGTGCGTGTGTGGGCCGAATTTTGAGGAGAAGATCAGCGCCGACAAACACCACCAGCTCAACGGAAAATATTTTTAGAAATTCTATGCGTGTGTTGGCCGCGATGATTTTCTTTCAGGAGAAGTAGGCCCGAACCGAATTTTCCCCAATCTTTCCCGAAGCACCTTCGGATGATGTTTGTAAAGCATCTTCCAACGATTTTCCCCGAGCGATTCCCCGAACTTAAGCAAACAATAAAAGAAATCGCATAAATCTTAAGAAAATTCCTTCGTTCAATTAGCTTTTAACTCTTCAAAGCTTTATTGATTTCATCAGATCTTCTGTTGAATGGACGACTGCCACCCGTTCTGCTACAGTATGTCAAGACCAATCGGCTGTCCTAACGACGCAAGCAACTCTGCAGTCCCCAAACGACCATGATGTCCTCGAGTCTAATTTACTGCTTCGCAAATTCCATTCTCGCCCACGCCCAGGCCTTTTACAAATTAGCAAATGTGGAACTGCAATGTTTCAGGAGAAAAAATTCGTAGATCGGAAATTTTTCTCCTCCGCTGTCATCATCGAGTCGGTGCGAGGCGAAAAAAATAATTTTCAGCCAACAGGTTTTCAGATTTTCCGACCAACGCTGAGTGTCTTGAATGAAAGATTCGTCGGCGTGGGTGTCAATTTTAATTAGAAATTTGGAAAAATCGCCTTGCTGGGAAGGCTTTTTCGCCCACATGCCATCTTTTGCTTCAATCGATAAGTTGATAAGTTTAAGGAATCGTCGCTTGACAGAAAATTCCTCGAGTTGAAGACTCGGAAAACTCAATTCTAAACGGTTTGAAGAAGACTTTTGCGTCATTGAAAACATAAGACTCATCATCTGAAAAGTGTAAAAAAAAAATTACTTTCAGGGCGAGAACGAAGTAAAAATATTTATTTTTAGAACTCGACAAGAATTTTCTTTTCATTTTTGTTTCTTTTTTATTGCAAATGTAATATTTTCTTTAATAAAATTTGTATATCGGAAAATGCTTTTCAGACGAAGTGAAGAACTGCTGTATGGAATGGAATTTATTTTCATTTCTTTTGTTTACTCTCTAAGGAATAATTTTCCGGCATACTTGCTGTAGCAAAAAATTAATGAACATAAAAGTTTTATTGTAAATTGTTGCAAGGGATGAAGAGTTTGATTTAAGCTTTCATGAGTTGTGATAATTTGAGATGTTATAGAAAAAGCTTTCTTGAAAGCTTCCTGAAAGCTTTTCAGAGCATTGTCGACCTGTTGAAAAGCAAATTTATCGATAAATTCTTCATATGAATGAACTAATTTTGAAGACTCCAATTAACCCAGATTGCAAAATCCATGCAACCAGTGTCAACATTTAATCTTTTCTATACAAAAACATTACCCAAGAAAGCTTTTATCATAAATCTGAATCAGTTTTCATGATAACAAAGCTTATTAAACGTTGCAATCAACGCCAGTTGCCGACACTTTCAAACTCATCAAGCCTAATTAGCCCCTAAAGACCACTTAAAAACAACCTATATTCAGTTATAAATCAAATGAAACGATCAAAAAGCGTTTTCTCTCCTAAAATTTAATTAGTTTTCTTAGAATTTGTGATTTTCTTTCATCTTTCGCCAACAAGCTGAGACTCTTTCATATCAAAAACACAAATAGACTCGAGGCAGTATTACAATTAATGTCTTTTCCAATAAATATCTCTCCATATTTCTTCCAATTAACCGAAAAACTTCTCGCGCCGGAAAAGCTAAGAAAAAGCTTTGTTTAAACGGGATTTTTCCATCAAACAAGCGTACATAAATTGAGAATTTGACGAGTTTTGTTTGATTAGGACTGTTAAACTGCGGCAGTGTGAATCAAGTACGCAAGATTGTGGTCATGTCAAGTGACGCATTTAATGGACGCCCCCTGAAATAATATTTGTCTCCATCATTGATTACGAAAAGCAACTTAAATTAATTGTCTTAAGAGTATAAAAGTTGATCGAGGGCGTTGTCGTTGTCCCCTTAGTCATCTCCATCAACCATCACCATCGATTAAGCAGCGGAATCTAAGCGGAATGTATTCGCTTTTAATTATCCTTGAGTCGCCTTAACATCCGTGGAGCTCGTGGTAGGTCAGGTCAAGCTGGTTTGCAACGGCTTTAAACTTGGCGCGCTCTTGCACTAACTCTTCTAAAAAGACAAAGTTTAAAAGGGTTCACTGGTTAGTTTGAGTTCAATGTTAAGTGTTGGGATAGGATAAGGTTCATGGATTAAATTTCTACTTACAACTCAAATAAAACTACAAAATCATACTGAAAACAATAAGAACATCAAAAAAATAGCAAACAAAAAGAAATGTTACTCCAATAAAAAACTTTTCTTTATTCCATTTCTAACGTTGTTGGAGCCACAGGCTTGCACCCGCAACATACCAACAAAGTTTTTTCACTAGATTGTCACCTCATCCATTCGATGTGTCCGAAAAAAATGTACAAAAACTGTTTCAAAGATTCTTTCTCCGAATCCGACAACAAAACTAAACACGAATCAATCTTAAACGACAATTAATGTCTCGCGCAGGGATCAATCTGCAGTTTGGGTGTTCTTTTCGACCTGCACGAGGCGCTCTCCCTGATGGAGTTGGGGCGGTTGCTTAGACGTAATTATATAAATAAGTTTTTTCTTATAATAAGGGAGCATTTGCAAGAAATTTGTGTAATTGAATAAAATTTTTGGGTGAAATTTGTTAGCATTGGTTGGGGGGAGTTGGGTTAGATGCGAATAAAACCGAACAAGACCGACAAGTGTTGAAGTCGGGATAGTCGTCATGAATGGTGGGATGGCGCTTATTCCTTGAGGATAAGTTCCACGAAGGCGGTGTCGAGGTCGTCTCCGATTTCTCTGTACTTTTCCTTCTCGGAAACGAGTTCGTCTGCAATATGGGAACGTATGAAATTGAGTAAAGTGCTTTCAAGAGTGAGATTGTCTATTAATTTTGCATTATTCCAAGTGAGAAGCTCTAAACTGTCGAAGAGTTGATACCTTCGATTCGGGTTTTAGTGGAAAGCATCAGATTGTGGTTGTAAAAAAAATATCAAAGCATTAATCCGAGGTGTGTAAAGCATTACGGCCAGAGTTACTAATGCTTTTGGTTGGCAAAAGTTGACGATAAGTTTATTCTGCTGGAGCCTCAGCTGCTGGCTCTTCAGCTGCCGAGGCTTCTTCTGCAACTGGCTCGGGCTCTGGGGCTGGAGTTGGAGCCTTCTTTTCAGGTGCGGGCGATGGTGTGGTGAAAGGGCAGGTGGAGCTGCTGATGCATCTTCATGCGAAGCGACGAATGGAACTTTGGCACCGTCTGGAGAGAAGTGCTTCTTGAGCTCGAATGGCGATGGTTCTTTTGGTGAAGTGTTGAAAACTTCAAGTGCAGCGAGAGTGATGGTCCTACTGCAGCTGCTCCTTGGACGGTTGCGGCAATGAAAACTTTGGCTGCTGATGGTTCACTTGGGGGTTTTGGGCGGCGATAAGTCCAAATCGACTCAACGCCCTTAATGAGGTCAATGAAGGTGAAGTCGAGGTCGTCGCTATCTCGGCGAAGTGTTCCACGGCTACTAAATTTCGTCTGCATTGCGTGATAGTTAAATGCGATTAGAAGCGTGAAAAAGTCGCGGAGCTGACAAAGAACGTTGATTGGATCGTGTTATCGACAAACGTGGAAACATATTTTTGAATCGACTTTATTGTTCTTTTCTCAAAGAAAGTTGCATCTCTTAGGAATGAATAAATTGTTAAGTTATTTGAATGTATTGTGAAGGTGTTTACAAACGTTTTTCGTCTTCAATTCTTTTAAATAAACATTTTTATAATACGCAAAAGAGGAAAATAATAATTAAAATTAAAATGCGTTTTTAAAATTCGCCAAAAGATTGCAACAAGATTTGTTTGATGATAAAATATTTTGATTGAGGGTCGTTGATGAAGAATGTAACGGCCAGGAAATCCATTCCGATACGCAATCCACAAACAACCCAAAGGATGAAGAATTGTGAATAAATGCAGCAAGTAATTTATGAAAGAAATAAAATAAAAACTTTTTCAATGACGCGGAAATCTTCAGAAGAGTTTCCAGCTTTAAATCTCTTGTTTCGACTTTTAAATTTTTGATTTCTTGCTTCAAAAAGAAAAGTTTTTTTCTAAATTTAAATGCATTAAAGAACTGCGGTTGCAAAATGGTGCAATACTTCGTTTGAAAATGATTTTTTTTGGAAAGTTATGAAGAAAAATACTTTTCATAAAAGTTTTATTAAAAACTAACTTTGATTAAAATTTTGTGTTGAAGTTTTGGGGAAAATTGCGGAATGCCACAGTTTACAAGTCGTTTTAAGAAGGGAACATGGAAGATAAAACTTTTCTTTCTTTTTCGTAAAACTTAATGGCGATAAATGGAATTGTTTTAACTTGTTTCTTGTCTTTTTCGCTTATTGAAGTCCATTTGGATCGTGGCGCGTGCTGCAATAAATGTTTTGTGTGCTGCTGCTGCTGCGTGGACTTTCTTTACATGTTTTGAATGTCATGCAGAGTCGCTTCCATCTCTTCCTGGAGCATTTTGTTCTTGGAGCGTTCATTCAATAGTTCGTCTGCGATTGTCGATGGATTCGGTTGAGCGAAAATATTTTCACAAAATTAACACAACATCAAATCAAAAGCACACGAAACGGGTGAAATCATAAAAGAAAGAAAAAAATCAAATTTCAAAGATTAGCAAACACAAAATCAAAAACAAAATCTAAAGTTAACTGTTGGCGAGAGTTATTTTTAGGAAAAAAGCTCGGTTAGTGTGTGGCAGGCAGCTGTTGGTCTGAATTCCTTCGCGAGAAAAACTAATTTCCCAGCGATTACATCACTGCTTGTCACACTCACACTCGAACACGGAATTATTTCACTTGAATTGGGGTTTCATGGCGTTTATGCGGGCATTGTTTGTGTAAGCAAGTTCATGAAACAACATGAATCAACCGAACCAGAAATATGCCCGCACAAAAACTTTTTAAAAAACTACAAAAAGTTCTAGAACACGAAACGTACCTTCAAGTCTGTCGACTTCCTTCTGCAATTTCTGAACGGAACGCTCAGCAAATTCAGCGCGGGCTTCAGCCTAAAGTTGGGATTAGATATAATTAATAAATCGTCTTAAAATCGATTTCATCTTCAACTGATTGGATGATCAGGTGAACTAAAGGTCGATGCCGAAAGTGGATCACCGAATCATCCCGCACAGTCGTTAACAGTAAAGCAACATGCAAAATAACTAGTGCAAAACCCATAAACAGCATGCAATCCATCAAAAAACGTTTACCTTCACCTGTCAACACATGCTACAGTTTTTCTTCTTCGAACTAATAAATTGTACAAAAATAAATCCCATCACCGAAGGCTTAAAGCTAATGTCAGCAAATGTATTTTAGCAAATTCTTTTGGGTTTTTTTAGAAACTAGGCCATATTTATGTTCAGTTTGCATCTTTGTCCTCGAAATTATAACAAAATTAGTGAAATGTTCTTCTTTAGCCCGAATTACAAGTGAACCTTAATCTTAACTGATATTTTCGACTTTCTTCATGAACTTTGCACTTACTGTTGTTAATTTTTCATTCATTTGATGAACTTTCGCTTCGACACTTTCGTGGGATGCATTAGCCTTGTGGTTCATTGAAAATTAGTCATAAAAAATCGTTGTTTTGTGAATCAATTGAATAAAATGAAGAATAATTTGCCAAAATACTCTGTGATTTCGCTGATATCAATGGAAGAGATTGCAGACAGTCACATTACGAGATGAAGTGTATGGAAATGGGTTGTCAGACTTGACCGAATGTCATCGTTTGAGTCAAACACTGACACGAGATTGCGAAAAATTGTAAACACAAACTATAAAGCGACGTAATTTCCCGACGGAGAGAGCTAAGATAAGATAACAAGGCGATAAGCAGCAAGGTATTTGAAAGGTTAAGGTAAGTTTCTTGGTGTGAACTTCGTGGAAAAATTCATTTCTCAAGTTTTGTCGACACAAACAGTGTCAGAATTGTGATTTCAACCTTTTCAGTTCAATATACCTTGCAAGTCACCTCAAAGCAAGTAAAAAAATCACATTTTCATTATCAAACGATGACAGCACGGTTTCTCACGCTTGTCGTGTAAAAAGTCTACGGAAAAATCATGATAAATAAAGTTCGATGCAAGAAGGCAAAAAAATTTCCCCAAGAAATGAAAAAAGTTCCATCGAGCATGATGCAAGTAACAAACGACTTAGAACTACTTAATATACGAGGCATTTGGCTTGTGATGAGTACCTCCTTCAAACTTAGATCGAGTTTTCTCGCCTTGCCTTCGAACGTCTCTTCTCTCTGTGTGGCCTAAGGTTTCGGTCGTTTGCAAAGTTTTATTTTGGGTTAATTTAAAATCAACAACAACATCAAAAAAAAGTTTTGTCCAAGACAAATTAGTTCAAACGAGGAGAATTTTATAACATCGCGAAGGTTGCAGCAACACGAAGGTTAGTTGCAGAAGCTGAGATTGGGACGCGAGTTAAGGCACATCGAAAACTTCACTCAAAAAACGAGAGAAATGTCGACGTGAAAACGAACCTCCTTGAGACGGTTGTTGAGGGTCTTGATTTGGTTCTTGTACTCTTCTTCGCGTTGATTGGCCTAAGTTAACGTAAGTCGCGAAGGGAGTGAGTGATAAGAGATAAATGAGTTTTTCGATACGGACATGACTTTTTTGGGGGGAATTTGGCAAATATTCTGAAAAGTTTTGATAAATCGTCGAGCTCCAGTTGGACTGGAATTGGATCACGCATTTTACCTTTTCTTCTGAGACTTCCAAGGATTTCAAGTTATTGCCTACGACACGGAGTTCTTCTTCAAGTTCAACAATTTTACTGCGAAAAGAGAAATAAAAGTTTCAATTAAAATCATAATTCAGCGACATCGTCGATTAGAAGCGGAAGAAATGTGTCAGCACGAGATGTGTCAGGCACGAGCGGCTTAATGGCTTCTCCTACGATTCGATTGATATTCTTTATTGATGCACTTGCCAGCCCTCGCGTTGAGACGATTGCAACGATGCAAATGCGAAAATTATCAGTTGCAAGTGTGGAACCGTCGACAAATTGCTTTCAAATGTCACCACTTAAAACTTCATTGGCGACGTAACTACAGAACTTCTCTCAACAATGTAAGCAATTAATCTCAACGCTTCGTTTAGAGCAATGAAAGTATTTATTTTCCGAATCGAGACTATTTGCGGTGAGTTGTCTCATGTTTACGATGTCTCCGGTTAAATTCGCGCCATTGAATCGAAGGAAAAACATTTACTGCCACAAGTGACTCGAGCATGACACGATTCTTCTCGCTGCGAATTCGCACAATTGTTGGCGCGCGGCCTTCGACTGATCGCTCAAGTCCGATAAGGCGAGACTTTCAATCGGAAAGCCACACACGTATCGGCGGAGTTGACATGATCAGCGATTGCAATTAATTGATTATTCAAGAAATTGACAAATTATTAGTCGCAACAGATTAAAAGGCTAGCTAAACAACAAACAAACCTTTCGCTAAGCTCGACCTTCTCCTCGGAGCGCTCCAAATCTTGTTCCATCAGCACCAGCTTTCTGGCGACCTGCACGTCGAGTCAGCAACATTGGTTTTTTTTTATTTTTGTTAACGGCAAACAACAAAAATTCACGAGAAGTTAGCAAGGAAAGTAAAAAAGTTGAATTAGTTCAGCAAACAACAAAAAAACTTCATAAAAAACTTTGGTTAGGAAAAAATCAGCTCAAGTTAAAGTTAAATCAGCTTCAGGCGCTTGGAGACCGGAAATTTGGTAACATTTTCGGCCCCAAGCGAAAGCTTCTAATCTAACAATATCCGGACAGGCGGCGGGCTACCTAAAACAGACTTCACGCCGAGTTCGTTAGTTGCTGTAAATTAAAGTTTGATTAATCGAACATCACTATTGGATTATGGCTCCAAAACAGGGATCAAACAGCGAGAAAACGAAGCGAACACGTAAAGTTTAAAGGAGGCTTACGCTTCACCAGATTCGGCACGTTCTTCAGCACGTTCGAGATCAGCTTCAACCATGGCCAATTTACGGGCAACCTAAGGGAGTTAAAAATTGGATTTTTTGTTGGGGATCGACGAAGACGGGGAAGAAAATTTGAATTAGAAAATCTCGAAATGTAAGACTCGATTGAACACCAGGAAGAAGCTCAACACGATGATTAGTGCAAAATCGAAGAAAACTCATTGTTAAATCACAACACGCTTCGTTCACTCA
The DNA here is from genome assembly GCA_000775305.1 of Belgica antarctica. Classification (NCBI taxonomy): domain Eukaryota; kingdom Metazoa; phylum Arthropoda; class Insecta; order Diptera; family Chironomidae; genus Belgica; species Belgica antarctica. Next base: position 29,848 of record JPYR01000537.1, on the reverse strand, counting down.
TTGCACACACACATCCGATTTACGCCGAGAGATTATGAAACAAATTTGATTATCGTCGTCGTCGCAGTGTTGGAAAAGCACCTTTCGCGATTCGCACATTTCAGTCACGGAGATGCAAATATTAAGATTCATGGAAACCCTAGTCGGAATGAATGAATCACAGCTCAAAAGATAGCGAGTATGACTATTTTTGGTCGGGCAGTTATGGACATTTCCCATCAAGCAATTTCGCTTCAACATTTCAAAATGCCTAGCCATTTAAGGCCATGTAGATGATGGAAATTGAGCTGGATTCGGCGTTATGGAAATCTTCGTTCACAAAGCAAGGCTTTTGTGGCAATTTCTCGATGATTGATTGAAAGACGCATTGATTGGTGGACAGTTCTATTTTCGTTGGTATTTGCGAGATCTTATCAGATCTGATAACAGACTGAAGTCGACGAATGTCAATCAAGGGACTTTGTTGTTGGAAAATATCGTGAAATTTATGGAGGTTGGAATTGCTTGGATTGGAAAATCGAGATGAACTGAGACATGTATGAGTTGGAAAGTGACGTTGTCATAGAATTTGTTGTCGTTGATAGAAAGTCTGTGAATTGACAAGCGGTTGCCTTAAATGCAAGTTTGAAAGTATGGATTCTGGGAGGTAAATGGGAAAACAATCAACTGATGACGTCACTGATTGATTGATTCGGCTTGGGCCAGTCACTGATGCACTTTTAATTAAAGAGAATTTTTGAAATTTTGTAATATTTGAGATCGTTCATCAAGGAATTCAATTAAAATTCATAAATTCCACTTTAACGTGTTATTTATGCAGAAATTTATACCCAAATCCCTTGAATATCAGCATCAAAAATCATTAAAGTCCACCCAACGAAGATATTAACAACAAATCTCCCATGAAACTGTCTCTATGACGGTCAAAATGTGCGAATCTCAAAAGACGAATTTTCCTGAAAAGACGAATGTTACTAAATAATTCAAAAAAAAGTTTCTTTCATAGTTTTTATTTTGTTTCCATCTAAGATTATCATTGAAATTTATATTTAAAAAGTTTTAACTTATCCAAGTTCATAAAGTTTTCTGAACTTTTTTCATAACTGAATAAACTTCTTTTTCTTTTGTTCCATTTTTAACAGCATCAGTTACTTTTTTCTGAGCGACCCGTTGAAATGGCCAATCTCGCTGCGCTTGAAAGCTCTTTCCGGGAATCATTCCATTCACAGAAAGACTGAAAGCGCGGCGGGAGTAGGAAAGACGACCCACGCAAGTAGTGTGAACTCTCGGCCATTTCGTCGGACGCGCGTGTAAAACACGCGAGTACAATTGTAAGACACAATTTGAGGCTTTAGCTTTTAGCACCATCATTACCCGTCTCTCCATTGCCTCGAAGAGACAATTGCGAATTCCATCTTTTCACCTCGTAAATCATCAAACTTAATTACAAAGAAAAGTTCTCTTTATTTTCATCGGCATTTGCAACATCAACAATGAATTTGAAAAAAATAAAACAAAAGAATGTGTTTCGACGGCTTTTCTACTGAGACGACGTGAATAATAAGAATTTTACACAAAAAAGAAGTTTCTTCAACGTGATCTTAACGGAGTGTGTCCAAATGATCGTAATTACGGAACATCGCACGCTAAGACCCGAGAAGAAACCATGTTCAAGACACGTTTCATAATCTCTCTTTGGGATTAAATAGAGTTCGTACGATGGGAGCCACGCTCCCTTTTTGATAAGGCAAGTTCAGTTGCACAATTTTTCATACAAAATGTTAAGTTCAATATGATTTGATATTAAGAATTCAAGTTTTCTGCTTGTTTGGCTGGTATGTGACAAGACTTTTGTCCCAAAAGCCAACGCATTCATCGGAAGTACGCAAAGCACACACCACAACAATACAACGGACTAGCAAAATCAAGTCATGCTGTCCATTCGCACCTCATCGTATTTCTTGTCGGCTTCTTCAGCAAGGAAGCGAGCTTCCTTCAATTGGTTCTCAAGGGCGTCCATGCGCTCTTCATCGGCAAGAGAACGGTTCTCGAGAATTTTGCGAGCGCTGGTGAATTTCAATTTTTTTGACGGCGGAAAGAAGAGAATACAAAGAAATCGTTAGAATCGAGCGGAACAAGGTGATTATCGCGGAGTATTTTTTGCTTCAGCGCCAGCCAGCTCCCGACCCTGAAAAGCAACTTAAAGACGACCCTAACTTTTTCCTAACCAAGTCAGTTGTTCTCAAATCCAAGACTCTACCTCTTCGTATTTCTTGTCGGCTTCTTCGGCGATCAACTTAGCCTGCGACAACTGCGCCTCCAGGATGGCCACTCGATCGTCTTCCATGTTTGTGCGATTCTCCAACGCTTTTCTTATTCTGTGACGGTGGATTTTGGATTTTCGTCGATTAATTTATCTAATCTTGTCCCTAACATCACCGATTGTTCGTCCCACCGTTCCCAAAAGCTGTCCCACGTCAACGATGCTTACCGTTCTGACTCATCAGCAGCAGAAGATGCTTCTGACAACTTGGACGAGGCTGAAGCCAAACGTTCTTCTGAACGCTCGAGGTCTTCTTCCAACAATTGGATACGACGGTTCAAAGCGGCAACTTCTGATTCAGCCTGAAAGGTGCGCAGAAATTTCGTTCCAAAGCAAGGAACAAAACAGAAACAATTACAATTCGGTTCGAGTCGTTGTGAATTGATATTCATAGAGTACGAGAAGAGATTCTCGAGTTTAAAGTATTCGAGATCCATTACGAAATTTGCATGTGGAATGTTCAAAGATCAGATTTCTATTTGAGTTTCATGTCACAACCCCGTGTATCGTCCGATCGTGCGCTTGCAGTCGATAAATGACCAGCATGACATTCCATTAATTGTTCACAGCCCGTCTCGATTATAGTGTAATGAGATAATTATCATCATCAGTCTTGGAAATCAATTTCTGCAGTCAACAAGAGTCATCGAGTCATGAGCGAAGAGAGAACGGCACCGAAAAACCGGTTGTGAATTTATGTTTTCAGATATTCTCTTTGCTCTCTTCGCCGTTGACTGTTCATTGAAACTTCTGGAGCGGGAGAAAGACGAGGTCAAGTGACGATATCACAATTACGGTGCCGATTAAATGGTTCCCTGCCTTGTGCACCGAGCCATCGCACGGCAGATTTTTTTTTCTTCAGCAAATTTTGATTGTGATTGGGCGAGGGAGTGCACTGGAAAGCTCTGTGTGTGTGTATGATTTCAGGAGGAATTTCTATGAATCTAGTTTAGTTAATTAATGCTTTAAGCGCCATTAAACGCATAAATTGACCATTGTCGAGCCCTCACCCCTCTCAAACGCCTTTCGCACTCCCTTTTACCGGCATTCATGACTCGTTTTGCTTCTTCTTTTTTATCTGCATACCTCGGCAACTGTTCATGTGTAGACAAACGCTTGGCTGTATGACTTGCTCTTGACTCATATCGCTCGCTCGCACAAAACTCTTCACAGCTCTTGCGCGCGTCCCTCAAGAATGCTTCTTAGTCTAATTATAGACGTTTACGTATGCCGGGCTATGTTTGCAACATTCTGCAACATATCGTGGCGAAATGAATTCGGGAAGAAAAGCATTCGCGCAAGTTCTTTTTATTCTTGAAATTCTCTTTTGATGGAATTCATTTAAAATGCGATTTGTCTTCTTTTCGCCTCGCTTTTCTCCTCTTGAAAACTAAGTAACCCGTTAACCGGCACGCTGAGGGCAATGAAATGTTCGGTTTGCTTCTCGTTGTCTTTCGAAAAAGTTTGCTTCACGCCGCGCGTTCAGCCCAATTTTGGAAATCTCGAATTTGTTCGCTCGTGATTCGAGGGCATCATCAAAAGTTAACCGCGACGGCGATAACCGACTAATTATCGCTGTTTACTCTAAGCTCGTCATCGACAGCAAGCCTTGATGTCTGTCTGAAGGCGCTTCGATCACGAATTCACGTGAACTGTCGATTCTGAAAGTCATTTCCATTCGATGAAAAGACCGGCGATTGCAGTGAATATGGTTCGTGGCCATTGAGCCCATCGCGGGATGAACACAAAAAAGTTATTGAACCGATCGGTTGTATTTCCGAAAAGCTATAATGTTCCATGCACCGGAAGTTAATCGATCCATTGTGCGCGGAGAGCTCGCAAATGAATCGAGTTGAACATAATTCGTAATCAATCGACAGTTAAAAGCTGTTTCGGGAAGATACGCAAGGTCCGTTCATGTAATAAGTTCATTTGTTACGCTTCGGGAATTTTGCGTAACTCTCAAACGACTCCAAACTAGTTCATTAACAAATAAACTCCCCTGAAGAATGAAACAGTTTCAATTTCAGAAAAAGAGAATCGAGCTAACAAAACGAATTCAAATGAATGGAGAGTGGAGCTGGCGCATGATCATCAACAAAAGATCAACATTCCGTTGTGGAATTTCATTTTTCCCGATCGAAACTAATTATTTGTTCGGTGAAAGCGTTTTCTTGGTGTTCGCGGGCCCTTCAGGAAAGTGAATTTCCATAAAGCATCGTGAAATGAGCTGCGATCGATGGAAAGTCAATGGCTGTGACGTGGGAATTGAGTTGAAATTTTTGGGGAGAAGTTGGCAAGAAACTGTTTGCACCTTTCGTGACTTCAAATTTTGACAATGAAGAAGTAAAATTAAGAATTTGCAGTTATTAGCCCATAAAACTTTGAGACCAGCTCGAATGTCTCCTCAGAATTCTTAATGTCTTGTCGAACATTTACATAAAAGCGACCTGTGCCAAAGGAATTTGTTTGCGCGTTTTTATATTTCTACTGAATTTGCACAAAATGAAATAAAGAATCCCACACGACGGTGGTTTTTCGAGTGCGAGGGGGAAATGTGGCACTTGGACTTGAAGAGAAAACATTAATCCAGTTAAATTAGCACCGAAAAGTCTCGAAACAGACCCGACTTCATCATTGTTTGCTGATTTTTACCATTGTCCGGTACTTTTGTCCACGATTTTAAGTGATTTTTAATTTCGGATCTTCCAAAAGTCCGTCATAAAAGTTCATTTAATTCCGTTATTCTAATTTAAATAACAACGCGCGCGACTTCTCAATTCCCCACGGACAATTTATCTTCCTAAAGTGATCGGCTTTGTGAAATGAATGAACAGAGAAGTCACGAAATGGAAATTTCTTGTGTTTTCACCGTTAATCGCATCAGCGATGATCGATTTTGGGACTGTGATGCACATCTTAATCTCGAAATGTGCCGGATTTGAGGTGAATTCCGATCGTAGACATTCCCAATCGAACAGACTTTCACCTTCACCGCAAACACATTGGACATTACCGTTTATGGAATGTTTTTCGAGCTTTGTGAGTAAGCTCACCTTGAGCTCAAAGCCCGCTACAAGTGACTTATTAAGTCGAAAATGATTGCGAAGTTGGCTTTCTTCAGCCAATCGTTACAATGTGTCATCGTCTACCCCGCACTACGATCAACATCAGTTACAACGACCGCGTCGAGTGTCCGAAAACGAGATTCACGAGAAGCGAATAATCTGAGTCATCAGCCTACAGCATTTCTTCGGTTACTGTTTATGCTTCTCGTTTGCAAAAAAAAATGGATTTAACTTCGCGAGTCTCTAGAAGTGCGGCAACATTGCAAAATTTCTCACGCAAAGTGTATTTAAGCGGGTGTGGTTGCCAAAGAGGTGATATTTTGAGCAGGTTCTCATCAACTCCAGCCACGACCTGCTCGTTTAATCCATCACCGAGTGTTTTCGCTAGAATCGAGACATGAGCGAGAGAAAACAGCATGAACCGCTAGCGAACGTAATGCCAAATATAGAAACATTACTAATGTGACACTAACACAGACGTCGCCCATTCCGGTGAAAATGCACGGTTATCAATAATAATTTCGATCGATGAGCTAACTCAACGCATTACGTTTGCTCGAGGGCCACACTTTCGGCTTGGACCGATTTCTAGATTGATTGGAGATACACAGAGATTGTGACAGCTTCGTTTTAATTGAGATTTATGCCTTCCTCGGCAACAGGGAAGGCAGCGAGAAACTTTTCTCGTGAATTGGAAGATCCGGATCTTAATTTAAAAGGTGTCTGAGTTGGCTCACTTCTTCACGACGCATCGCCTCGAGCTGATGCTTTCGGTTAAACTCCTCGCACTCATCCTTGTAGCGCTCCATCTCTTCTTTTGTCTGACGCATCTTCTTCTTGAGCACGTCAAGAAGGGTTCCTTGCTGCAAATTCGTCGTCATTTTGCTTAAACTTTTTTTCTTGGCTTTTCTTAGCGACTTCAAAACTTCACTGCGAAACAAGTGGCTATGCTTTTTTCTGGAACTAGAAGGAAATTCTTCGTTTTCTTCTTTTTTTTAACACACCGCAAAAATTGGATTTTTCTTCCACTTGTATCGATTTATTTTCAACTCCGAAATTGAACACAAATTCACGACCGGGAATGCTTTGAACACAGAGAAATCTCAGCGGCGACTTTAGACTCGCGATTGAACGGTTAATCTGATGGAAATGTACGATTGCTACTGATTTTCGATGCAAAACACTCGCGAATGACTTGGATCAAAAAAATGGGCGAATCAACTAGAACGACTTGCGAGATCGGCCGCCAGAGCTCCGAGAATTTGAATTGCGAGACTTCGAAACCGTTAAAAATTATCTCGTTCAACTTGTTACTTTGTTTCTTTTGCATTCTCGACGTGGATTTATGTTCAATTATCAATGTTAAATGCTAATCTGACTTGTTTTTTTAGGACGACGCAAGGAGCCAGCGTGTTTTGAGAGATTTCAGCGCGCACCTGACTTGAATATCGAGAAGTGGGCGTCACTTCCGGTGCAACGGTTTTTTCGGTCTTCGACCTTCAGCAGAGCATGAAGCGCTTGACTTTCCAACAAAGCCGAGTTTAATGTTTTAATTCACGTTTCAGATCGGTGCGGTTTAATTGAATTTCTGTCGACAACATTTGGCATCGCTGCTCATTTGCATTATTGCTGGTAATTGACCAGTAATTTATGTTGCCATATTTTACAAATCTCGATTAATGCTTTCGTTATTGGAAACAGTTTTCGCGGGCCTTGCTTTTCCAGCTCGGCGTTACTTCCTTTTATGGAATTTATTTTCGCGAAAGAGATAAAAATTCCGTTTCGACTTTTATTGACTCGTAAAGCTGCGTTCGGAATAAATTAAGCAGACAACACATTGACGGAGACAAATCAGAAAAAGTTCTCCAGACACTTCAGAAGTCTGTGTACTCGAGTCGGTGAGAGGTTGTGTTCGATTATCGTCGAGTCATATCTCGGAATTCGATTTTGATAAGAAAGTTTTTTATGAACACCGAGAAATTGAAGTGTCCGACGTGCCCAGAAATTTTAATGACTCGAAACGATTTTTCTGACATTTCGCATGAAAATTTAACTCACTGAGCGATCATTCATGGGCAACAATGTGTTAAATTTCTCATATGTCTTCTTTTTATTTGTTTTCATCGCAAGTAGCTCGGCAGCTTCTTTCTTTCTGTGTGAATTCTGACGTAATTTCGGCTTCGTCTCTTTACGAGACTCACGATGTGTACTCACAAAGTGTTTGAGCTACACAAAGAACTTTTTATTATCGCCTCGGATTCATCAGGGCTTTCGATTAATTAATTAACGTTTATCACCGTTTAATTGACTCGGATTGCAATTTACACCGCCGGGGTGTGTCACCAATTTAATTCCGCCAGTTTTGGAAATAAATGAGCAGATCAATAAACAGTTCAATAAACAGCTACACTTGTCGGCCGTTTTGACACACAAAGGTGATGTGTCTTGAATTTGTGCAATTAAAATTGATTTGGAGTCGTTAGAAGTTTTTTCTGGAGTCGTTTGACTAGCAGTTTATGCAGCCGAAGCATGTCCCTTTCTAGCCACCGCCATGGCAACTCACCCCTCAACATCAGCATGACAGAACCGTCGTCGACACCCCATCGATTCGATCTCTTTGTCTTTCTAATTACGCTTTGAACACATTTGTTGCAACCAAAAGCAAGTCGATCGGCCCACATCGACGTCTTGCTGTTTCTCAAATGAATAATGAGCGCAAATGTGTGTCATTGCGAAATAATTCACTCTCAATGGAAATCTGATCCTGCCTAAAATTATCGAATGGCTCGTTAGAAGCACCACCGGACAGCGCGCTCGCTTCGTTCCGGTGGTGATGGGTTGTTGGAGATTCTTACCCTCTTGAGTTGGTTATTCATAATATTTTGCAGCTCGTTGCGGATGATGTTGAACTTCATCATCGAGTCGGAACTAAAAATGGAACGTCCAAAGGCTAGTCCGGGGTAGTCGGCACACTTCTTCTGTCTTCGGTGCTCGCGCTCAGCGACCACCTCCGTGCGCTCGCTGGTACATCGTAGCTTGGCCAGTTCCGCAGTCTCTGCGTCGTCTTCGTCAGTGACGTCTTCGGCGCCGTCAGCTGCTGGGCGGGTGTGTTTGGTGATGCCAGCCTGCGCTGGCTTGACCCGCTTCTTCTTGCTATCGGCAGACCTGCTCGACTTCTTCTCGCTTTTTTCGGACGGCGTTGAGTTTAACGATGACGATGAGGAATTTCGCTTACTTTTAAGGTCTACGTTAGAAATATTTTTGTCCAAATCCTTGCCGGACTCATCACATTTCTCAGTCAGCCTTGATATGCTTCTATTGTCAACTGTGGGTGTGACAGCCCTGTGGACAGCTGCTGGCTGCGGTTGCTGATGAAATAATGTCTCAAGACTGCGGCCGTCTCTCAGGGCCTGAATGATTTCACTCGTTGGTACGTTCGATGTGCGGATGCCTACGTTTTTGGGATGATTCTGGTGACCGCGTCGGGATCGGACTGATCCTTGAGCACTCCGTTCAGTCATTTTGTTGTTATTGCTATCAGTTTTCTTTATCACATTCTTTAGTTTTCTAGAGACGAGCGAAGACTCTACAAATATTTATTTTTTTGATGTTTTTGTAGTGAATTGGGCAACCAGTTCCACTGCGCAACAGACTACGCGATCCCCTCGACGAGTTTTCTTTTTTTCAAAATTGAAATCTGTTTAAGATTTCCACCAATCATCATAGCAAAATGATTTCTCGGCTATTTTTAGACCCGTTTTGCAAGTCATCAAGCAATTTTCCGGACAAATTGCTGTTTAATGAGCTGTCGCGCTTTGCAGCATGTCGATCGTCGAAGGGATCAATCGGCCACGTGTGTGTCGCAGTTAAACGAACACCTCAAATCCTACTCACTTTTCACCGCCGTTCTGTTCGCCAAGCGATTTTCTTTTTCCTTAACTCGCTTCGAGCAACTATTTTTCTTAATCAGCGCTGATGAAAATTGATTT
>JPYR01000537.1:0-19939 GCA_000775305.1 Belgica antarctica | reverse complement strand
CAGCGCGGTTGCGTTTGCACACCGACGAGCGGAGCTTGAGATAAACACCGAAAAGTCTTCGGGTTCATCCTTGACGTAGACAATTCCACATTTTTTCGCCCGCAAATTTCGTAATTTTTTGGATCTCGAATGCCAGCGCCGAGAAATTTGGCACAACAACAATGTTTGCACAAAGTGATGACACTTTGACGTAATTATCAGATTGCAAAAAAAAGTTACTGATCAAAGGTTTTTGGGACTCACGTTTTGGAGGGCCTTTTCCTTCTCTTCAAGTTTGCCGTTGACGGCAGTTTCCTGTTCTTGTGTCTGATCCAGATCGTTTTCAATTGCTTGGATCTTCTTTTGCAATGTGCGGGCCTCTTCTTCGGCCTTTTCGGCGCGGGAGTTGGCGTCACGGGCTTGCTGTTCGCAGAGAAGGCCGCGGTCTAATGCGTTGTCCTTCTCAAGCTTCATTGCTTGCATCTTCTTCTTGATCGCGTCCATGGCTGTGCTTTTTGGATTCTCCTTTACGCTAAAACTATTTTACACAGAAACTGCTGGTTCAACTGGAAAGAGTTGGAATTGTGGAAATTATAAATTGGTGGAAATTTATGATGCAAATTCTTAGAATTTATACTTGAAATTCTTAGAATTTTTGATAAGTTCTTAGAGTTCAGATTGAATTCTCAGAAATCAACACTGAATTCCAAAAATTTAGATTGAATTCTTAGACTTAAGATCTAATTCTTGGAATTAAGATTGCATTTTGAGAGTGAATGTAGTTTCTAATATTTAGAATATATTATTAGAATTCGACAAGGTTTTCCTGGAAAATAAAATTTTAAGATAATTTGTGCAAGTCCTTCATCAATTTTGAAGATTTTTTCGTGATCACTTGAGCTTCGATCGACGTCAGGATTTTGTAAAACTGCGGTTTAATCGAAGTAATTCTCAAGTTTCAATAATCAATGGACGAAGTCACGCAAAAGCTAAGTAATGCGATCTCCGCTACTTTCTTGCTTGCAACTTGAGTTAACACAAATTGCTGCAAGTAACGTCAGTTTCAATTAACATGCTTCATGCAGCGTGTCACATAAATGTTAACTCATTTCTTACTAAATTCCATCATTGAGACTCCAAACCCCCTCGAAAAGCCCCAACGAGCACCTCCATACATCAAATCCAAAATCAAGATTCCAATATGCAAGCTTAACAACTTGCGAATTATTAAAGCCTGACTCTTCTTTCACTTTTCATTGGAGTGCATTTTAATGACATTACTCACTGAGCCGCGTAACTGCATGCCGTTTCTTCTTCTTTAAATCTTTAAATCGCTATATTTTAACGCAAAAATCGTTTGTCTTGTGTCGCGCCGTTTTATTGTCGTCTCGTAATTTTCTGTGTGATTAATTGTGTTAGCTTTCAGCACGAGACGTTTATGGAAAAATCGCTGCAGCTGCATTTTGCATCGCGCTTGAATGCAAATTGAACGTTTTGAGTGCAAACGGAGATTATGAAAAGTTATGGTGGGGTTAGTCAAAGGCTTTGGTTAGCTCAGAGCTGTTCTTCAAGGCACAACAAGTGCCGGCATTCACGCATCCTGCCACCAACAGTTCAATTATGCTTGAAAAAGTGCAACAGCAAGTTGTTTGTTTTGTCAGTCTCACGGTCATCGGGCCACGATTTCTCGATTTAACTCGCGGAATGGACAGAAAAAGGCTATCTTGAGATGGAAGATTACAGAAGTGACACATGCACATTGAGTTTGCGTTGTGATGATTACAACAGTGGACTGGGAAGGCTGATGAAGACTTGTTGATGGGTTTCATAGGTAAAAATGCATTGTTAGCTGATGACAATCCTTAAGACAGTCGTAAAGTTGTGAAAAAACTTGAAATGTTCATCAACAACCACTTGCAGACTCCCACGATCTAGGGCAGAGTCAGAAATTCAGGAAACATTTGCAAGACATTTTCAAAGATTTCCACAACCAGCGCATGACCCACAAAGCGAAATCATCTCAGTTAATGAGTTAATCAGTGTGGGTGAGTCTCATTTTCTCGAATTTTCTTAAATTAGATTTTTCACAGATTTTCCACCGCCGTTCGGTGCTTCGACGAGTGGAAATAAATGTTCGTCGATGCTTTTGAGCTTTCTTCACGAGAAAAGGTTTTGCAATAATTCTGTAGCCAATGAGCCCGTTACGCAACTGGTGATTGAAGATTGTTTAAACAATTTCCCTTCTAAAAGTTGGAAAACTTCATGCCGAGTGACGTGTCCAATGTAAACAAAGTGAGATGATCCAAATCGTCAGTGCAACTGGCGAGATTTGCGATCGAGTGGAAATTCCACAGAACTTTGATAATTCATACGTGACAAACGCCAGCGACTCGACGGGTTATGTTTCAAGTTACTTCGCTACGGTTCTAAAAATAAACAACTCGGTCTCAGAGTTTGCTCGAGACTTTGCTCGAAAATCGCTTAAAACCACAATAATTCGAACTTTGTCGCCAAAAACTTCAACTGGCCGGAAAAACTTGCACAAATTTCCCTCAAACTCCACCGTTTTCCAGGCAAAAATCCGTCAACTTCACTCACTGAAGAAATTAAAACAAGAAAATTTCCACTTACACTTGAATCTGAATCCGCGACTTGAACAGTTTTGATGGCGAACTGAAGAAAACGTTTCTGAATTTTTTTTCGTTTTGTTATTTTTAATTTTTTTTTTCACGCGAAGATTTTTCACGTAAAACTCGCGGTTTATTGAATGTTCGTCGAACGATCGCACGATTACATACGAAAAGATGCTTCGCTGTAAACTTTACACTCCCCACCACCGCTCTGCCATCCCCACCACCGGCTGCTTTTCACTTTTCCCGCCTCGCAGACTTTCTTTAGCGCCGCGCGAAGGAAATCGTGACGTCACCGGATGAAAATTTGGCTTCGATCAATTTCTTGGATATTCGACGAAAGTGGTTTTTGCGGAAATTTCGGGACATTCAGGATGCACCTCGTTATCCATGACCTCATTAATCAATTAAAAATTAGCGCGGCCATATTCATAGGCGATTTGTTTTTCTTAAAATCTTCGGATTTTTCTTTCTCGCGATTATTTTTAGACAAAAAATCTCTCATGTGGGCAATTGGGGAACGAAAAATTGGAAAATTTCTTGGCCTTCTTTCGAAATTAATGAAACGTAAGACGGCGAATTTAATTCAAGAATTCGAAGCCGTCAAATTTGAAACCAAAGCTGATGAAGGCTTAAGTGTTTTAAGAGGTTCAATGACTTTTAAAGACTTTCCAGTTCAATAATTCTTACAAAATTCATCTTCAAAGAACTTTGTTCATCACTAGGTCTTAATCTTCAATTTTGCAATTCACTGACACTGATCATGGAATTCCCAAATCTCACAATCTCGAGACAAGAAACCTTTTCAAGGACGTTCAGCTGCGAGTGATTGCCTAAATATTGTTTATTAAAAAAAAAATCGATTTGGCTGAAAGCGAAAGAGAGTCCATGTATGGAAATAACGCAAATTGTGCACGGCATTCGCGGCGATGTCATCGATCAAAACAAATTTTTATGATTTCAGTTAGTTTATAAAAAGTAATTCATTTGTGAAGTCTCTTGAAGACGATTTTAAGTCGATTGGATAATAAATGAAGCTAAAAGAAAAATTTGAAGCTGTCTGTGTCTCAATAAGAATGATTTGAGTCTTGTTAAAGGTGAACCAGCGACACTCTACCTTAGGAAATTACTCATCAAATGCTCGGCGAAGGTTGGCTCTTCTCATGCCTTGGATAAATCCGGCGAGCAGCTCAACCGTTGCGTTTGCCTCGATCAACTTGTTCTCCAATTCTCGTCGCTGCTCAACCAACTCGTTCAGGAAAACACCTTTGATGGGGCTGTTGAAAGCAAAGAGAAGCCAATTTGACCAAGCCATCATTACAAGCTGTTACTAAGAATCTCACCCCGGCTTTTCATCTTTCATTCCAGTAAACGGATTGGTAGAAGCACTTGGAGTGTCGTTGATGACCTTTTTCAGTTTCTCAATTTCCTTCTCGCGCATTATCAGCTGCTTTCTCACAACGCCCAGTTCACTGAAACAAAAGCAATTTTATCAACTAAAGATGTTTAATTGAAAGATCAACTCACGCTGTCAACTCAAAAATTGATTTTTTTGAAGCTGCAGAATCTAGTTCGATTTCTTCCCGTTTGTAAACCGTTGAGCAAAGGTTCTGATGCTTTTTATCCAAAGTTTCGAGGGTTACCATGAGATAGTCGTTGTGGTTCTGAAGCGGCTTCATTTCCTCCTTCAAGAACTTGTAGTCGAGCATCAGACGTTCTTTGCTTTCGTGGAGGTCGGAGTTCTTCTTCTGAAGTTCTCGGACTTGGTCGTCGACGTTGTTGGTTGTGTAAACTTGTTCCAGGAGATTCCGGATCTCTTCATCTTTCAGTTTGAGGTCTTGCTGGTATTTCTTCTCGCTTACTGTGCATTCAGCTGCCAGAAAGTCCAGTTTCTCTATTGCGTATGTACATTCTTGCTTAGTGGCGCTGAGGTCGGCATCAAGAAGCTTTTTTGTCTTTTTCAGAGCATTCAGTACATCTTTCAAAGAACGCAATTGAACTTCCGCTTTTTGCAATTCACTTTTCAGAAACGTGTTTTCTTGCTCCAGTGCCTTGGTATCTCCGTCAGAGACAAAATTTGGCCCTTGGTAAGTTTTGTCCAATGGAGCAAAGCTTACCGTGCTTGCACTCTTGCTTTTATCCTGACGGTGGAAACTCATCGGGCTGGCGTCTTGAACGTATTCACTTGTTTCTAGAATCCACTTCTCAATGTTGCCGCATGAAAGCTGTCCTGTTTGATGATTTGGCGGAGCTTGTGCTGTTTCGTGCAATGGTGTTCTGATTGCGCCATCAACTGGAGCTCTGATCGTGGTGCCAGCAACAACAGCTCTTTCCATGACCGGAGGCTTCAACATGTCTTCCAGAGCTTGGATCGTGTTTTTAACTTGCGTTTTGTGGCGTTTTTGATAATCGCTTTCGCTACCAACAATTCCGAAAAACCAAGATCGCAGGTACTCAAGCAGCAGCTCAATTGTGTCTGTACATTCTTTCATCACGTCTGCATTGTCGATGCATGCCAAGTTTCTGAGTCTTGTTTGAACTTTCTTCAGTTCCTCTTGGTAAGTGTCAACGACATCGTTTCTGAACGCATCTCCGTTGCGAAGTAGGCCGAAAACTTCGATGTTGACTTTGTTAGACTGCTGCAATTGCCTGGAGGTAAAAACATCAGCCAATCAACTTTCTAAAACTTTCTTTATGCTCACTTGTTTAAATTGAGAAGATATTTTGCAATCGTCGTGTCGTCCATTTGTCTTCGGTGCTCCTGAGCGTATAACTCGCCGCTCTGGGCTTCAAGCTCTTTTATTTTCTTCACCATTGCCTCAGTTTCCGACAACGGCGCTGTGGCTTGCTGGTTTGATGCAGTTACATAAGAGCTTCTCAAGCTGTCCATGTTTACGTTGTCACTGGACGGCGTGCAGGATTGAGGAAAGTAGAAAAAGGTTGAGAAAATTGTAAAAATGTGTTTGAATAGAAAGGATTCGATGCGTTTGCTGTCTGCTTGGTGATGGACAAGCTGTTCGAGCTGTCTTTGGACTTAATTAACGCGAAATCGATCTAAAAACTTCGGGAAACGCGGACTGAAATTTTCCGTGACAGGTAGATTGACCCGTTGGCCAAACTTGAATCGGTTCAACTTTTGTTCCTTCTTTATCGTTGTTCAATGCTTCAAGATGTAATGTTGATTATCGGCATTGAAACTATGCCAACTTGAAGATCGTGCAAACTTTTGCATCTCGGCTGACTGAATCAAACAACACAGCCTCTTGCTAGCTACCTAGCTACAGCAGTGCTTCGTAAAGACACTTGGACTTAATTTACGTTGCAACGTCAAAGTTTCCGTCAAGTTCAAATACATGACAACTCAAGTGTGCCGGCTGCTTCAAGATAGTGCTTTGTTTGTTGACATAAAATTTATTCAGTTCAGGATCATCGGAAAGTCTTCAAAAATGGGATTAGTTATTTATTTACTCAGCTACATCAGCCTGGTCGTCCATGTGTGCTTCGTCACAGTGTCCTTCGCCGCTGGACTATATTACATCAGCGAAGTTGTGGAAGAATACACCGAAAAGGCGAAGAAAATAATTAGGATTCTCTCGGTTGTGACGATTTGCTTGTATTTGCTGCTAATGACAGAGAACCTCACCTGGCTTATCATCATCTGCGGCCTCCTCGCCCAGGGAGTTCATCTGCTGATACTGAGGAACTTTCCAAATATCAAAATTGTCTCGCTCGAGTTCTGGGGCGCCGTTGTGCTGCTCTTGCTTAACCATTACTTGGCTTACAAGCACTTTCAGGATGTTTTTTTCTCTCTATCAGAAGTGAGTTGGTGCTGACTACTCTGTGGGCTTTGAATAACCATCTCTTTCTTAAGATTTTAGCTTATTTCACACTCTGCCTGTGGCTAGTCCCGTTCGCACTGTTTGTCAGCTTATCAGCTAACGACCAAGTGCTCCCGTCATATCAAGAAGTTCCTAGGGATGACAACGACGTGGTCACGAACTACTTCAGTTCGAGGAAGCGTCAGAACCTCTTGACCTTCTTCAACAACGCGAAAAGCAGCATTTTACCGACCAGAAGTAAAAAAGCTTTCTAGTCGTCCCTGGCAGGCTTTGTTGAGTTTTTAAAAGACACCAATAAAGGACTTGTTTTTTGATTTATTTATTTTCAATGTTTTTGCTTAGAACATTTCCAGTGATTTTTACACGTCAAATTATATTTATGATAATTATATAAAAAAATTAAATTTTGTGAAAACGAACAACTAAGATCAAGGAGAAGCTTTATTGATTGGCGCGTCGTAGGTATTCGCTGGTTTGAGGATGGTTGAAGCTTGACATGCTGAAGAATTCCTTCTGCTCGCTTTCAAGGAACTTCAAAAACTCTCCAAAGTGTCCGATGAGCACGCGAATGTTGTTCTTGTCAAGCGTCGTGAAGGACAACACCGAGCCGAGCTTGACGAAGAGTCGTAGCAAGTGGAATGCGCCGTAGATCTGTGACATTGGCTTATCGGGGTGCTTCTGGAGCAAGTCGGCGTATTGCATTCGTTCGACTTTGTAGAGCAGCTGAGAACCCAACATTACGTTGAAATATTCCAAGATCCCGTTGGAGATGTCTTCGCACGACTGGCCTTTTCCACCAGCCGAGATCGACTTGGCCTTCTTGTGCTGCTTGTATCTCTCGACGATCTCTTCGACTGTGATCCGTGCCGGCAATTCGGCGAGTTTGTGTTGCGTGTTGATTGCGTGCCAGTCATCGACGAGGTTCGACTTGAGCTCTTTTGGGATTGAAATGTTTATTTCTGTTTTGTTAATCTTTTCTTCTCCTTCAATCGATACGGAGGTGTCGAGGCGCTGTCGTTTCTTCTTGATGACGTCTTCGTCGACAGACTTGCTCGATTCTTTGCTGGCGGTCGTGGAGCTTGACGCTGTTGGTTTGACACTCGATCCTCTCGAGCGAGATGGTGTGGAATCCTTGACGACCTCTTTGGATGGCGTCGAGGAGCGGGAAGTGGAGTCTTCAAATGTGGAATCACTAAAAGAGAACAACGCAATTATGAGGCACGGCACGCGGGAGGTATTTCGAAGACTTACGATTTCTTGGAACCAGCTTTGGCTGTCTTCTTTGTGTTCTTCGTGGAGTTTTCCATTTTCTTCAAGGTTTCCTTCTGCAGTTGAACGTTATCGTCATTAAACTTCAGAACTCTAGTGTCGCCGACCCACTCATCCCAGTTTTTGCTCCAGCCAGCTAGAAAAACATTGCGAAATTCTCACGTCAAGCTGATTTCAGGGGGAAATATTCAAAGAAAATTACCGTAATGGATGAAGTACTGCACCGAACGGTCCTTGACACGAGTTTTCAGCAACTTGGCCTCGTAGATCAGCTGCCCATGGTAGCACAAAACCTTCTCGCCTGAGCAGAACGCGTAAAGACATTAACAAACATAAACAAAACATTAGAAAATTCCAACTCATTGAAAATCGATTGCGCGATGATCTTGGAACACCTCGGCGCCAGAACTTGACACAATCGGGCTTATACACTCGCTATGACGACACTCACCATCCGTAAATTTCACTTGAGACATCGCTAAACCATTTAATGTTATAAAAATGAAGAAAGCAGACAAATTTTAGGACGTATTGGTTCGTGTTCGGATGAAAGACAATCCGAATCATCCGACTACTCCGATCCCGTCGACTTTTGTGGCTCGAATCAGTGAAACAAGTGCGTTCATTCGTCTGAATCGCAGTTGTGATATCATGACATCGACCGGAACAGAAAACGACGCTGCCCTTGCTTAATAAATTTCTGTCCGCACAGCGCTTCATTGCCGGTCTCAACTTGTGGAAAACTAGAAAAACTAAATTTCTCGATTTCAAGCAATAACAATGAGTTTTATGCAGAAGTTTCAGTACTATTCGCGGAGGAAATCGTTGAGATATGGAGCTCCGTTCTTGCTGATGATCGTCGGTGGATCGTTCGCCCTCAAAGAATTCACACAACTCCGGTAGCTAAAACAAGATTAAAATTTAATGCCAGGACCAAGAATATTTCATGAATTTCCCTTGTAGTTACCAGTTTTCAAAGAAGACCACCCTCAATTCCAATGTGATGGAGAAGGCTGGAGTCACAATGAAGAAGTCAGAAGAGGTGACACTCGAGACTGAGTACGAAAAGATCAAAGAACTTGACATCGAGCACTGGGATAACGTGAGAGGTGAGTGCAGTTGACTTGATCTTAAGTCAGCTAACAACTGGGACACCAAATTATCAGTCAGCTAGCGACTGAGACACTAAAAGATCAGTCAGCTAGCGACTGAGACACTAAAAGATCAGTCAGCTAGGAGCTTTACAGGACATGACAAACTTTAACGTCGTCTTCTACGATCTACATCACTAATCACTTCATTTGCAGGTCCTCGACCGTGGGAAGACCAAGAAGCAGCGAAGAAATGAATTCCTGTAGAATAAGACTGTAGACTTAAAGCTGTACAATAAAACCAGTGAAACTTTTCGCAATACGAACTATATTTTCTCATTTTCATATCAATTCTTCTCCTTGTCTTAGTACAGTTAAGCTTAAGCTTAAAAATAGTTTTTAATTTTGACAAATTCATTTCCAGTTTTGAATTTTCCTGAAAAAAAAGGTTCATAAAAAAAAGATTTTTTCGTTACAATTTTCTCTCTTAACTTGACAGTCGTCGGTGAATAATAACTTTGTAGAACAAACACGACAGGAACCGTCTGAATTGAGAATTAGTGACAAAAAGTTCAAACTTATAATTTAAAAAGTTGAAAAGTTACTCAAATACGCGCTCGAAGCGGCAGCGGATGCTAAGGTCATCGAATCGTCCTTAAAAACTTAAATATTGCAAAAGATAAGTTTAATGAAAAAATGTCGCGAAGGGATTTTCCTAATTTACAATAAAGTTCTCTTATAAATCGTCGTTCCACTCCTCGAGGAGGTCGCTGATGATGTTTGATTTCTCTGACGAAACCGCGGTGTCGAGTTTCGGCGCCGTTTTCGAGTCGTTATCTTCGACCGTCTGTTCAACGACTGGAACTGACTCTTGAGGGAGTTCCTTGTCTTCGTCCTTCACTTCTCCGTTGTCGGTGTCGGCTGCAGGCGCACTCTCTTGTGACGTGACAGGCTCGTCAGCTTTCTCGTCGGAAGATTTTCCGTCTGTGTCATCGTCGTTCCAGTCGTCGAGAAGCTCCTTAAGCTTTCCATCGGGCTTCTGTTCCACCTTTTCGCTAATGACTTCTTCACTCTTAACCGGAACAGCATCGGCATCGACATCCGACTCGACTGTCGTTTCTTGCGACTCGTTGTTTTGCAACTCGGTGGATTCGTCAGCAATCTTCGAGTCAACCTGAGACGTTTCGTTCTGCGAACTCTCGTTTTGAGAGATTTCTTCTTCTTCGGCCCAGTCGTCTTCCAGGTCGGCAATCAGCTTTGATTTCTCGCCTTCCACTTGCGCATTCGGTGGATCGTCACCAAACACAACTTCGGCGTTGGCAAGTTCTTCAGCTTTGAAGGTGGTTATGTTGGTCGTAGTCGATTCAGAGGTTGTGGCCGTTTCCTGAGGTTCTGAATACATGACCATGATGTTGTTGGAATCGACGCTGAGCTGGCTCTGGTCAAGCACCATGACGACGTTGTCCGAAAGCGTCGCTCCTTGTGACTGGAGCTGCTGGAGGATTTCTTCTTTTTGAGACGCTGTGAGCTCTAGTTCAGTGCCATCTTCAGCCACCAGCTTTGTGATGACGTTGCTATCCTTCCTCGAATCATCATATTCGCCATGCACTTGAGCCAACTGTTGTTCAATGTTAAACTGGTCTTCGAGACCTGCGTTGTCAATTAGTCCAAGGCTGGTGGCAATTCCTGAAGCAACGCTTGTTAAACCTTCTGCTTCCGAACTCGGCTGGGACTCGTAGTTCACAACCGGAATCTCGATGTTCGACAAAATCTCGATCTTTGCTTTCCTGTCGTCCTTCGACGGGTCGTACTCTTCGTCCTCGCTGAAATCCATGGTGCCATCTGTCTTGGCCATGTGACGATGAATGGCACGCATGTGTGCTGTCAACAGGAACTCCTTTCCGAACACTTTCGAGCAATATTTGCACTTCTGCTGGAACTCTTTGTGGACTTCGCGCTTGTGCTTCATCAGCAAGTCTTCTTTCTGAGCAACGAAGATGCAGTTTTTAGTTGTGCAACGGAACAGCTGAACGTCAGCCGGCGGGTTGACATTGTGTGCAATCAGCTGATGCTGGATGAGTTCGATGCGACGCGCCGGTTTTAATCCACAGTGTTCGCAGATCCTGGGATCGAGTTTCTGCTTGTGGATGTTGATGAGATGTGCGCGGAACTTTTTGTACGTCGGGATGCTGATCGGGCGACCCCCAGTCCCGCATTGTAGACAGAGCCAAGGGCCTTTCATGTTTTCTGGTCCCAAGCGAATCAGCTCGTGCATTGTTTTGGCGTCGATCTTCTTGGGCTGAGTCTGGAGAGTGCCACTTGGTCGCGATGATGGACTGTCTTGCTTCACAACTCGGACGATCGCTGTTGTCTGCGGCGAGTTTGGGTTTGACGGCTTCTGCATGATCTTGAGTTTGATGTTCTTGGGATTCTTCACTAGGTTTGGATATTTCTTCAGAACCTCACCGAGAATCTTTGCGTGATCCAAATTGCCGCCACTGCAGTCGTTAACTGTGATTTGCTTTGTGGTCTGTCGCACCACCGAGTTTTTGTTGAAATTTCTGTTAGAATCGTCTTCGGAATCTTCGTTTTCCTCCTCGAAATATTGATCGGCATCGTAGTCAGGGTCGCTTTCGTTGTCTTCAACGTCTTCACGTTCACCGGACATTTCGTTCCGCTGTCTTTGCGCTTCTGCCTCGGCTTTGATGTCGTCCAAGTTGGGTTTCTTGGCGGGAGGCGACTGCGAGACGGAAGTCGTTGCAACACGCTTGTTATTTGTGTATCCACGCTTCAAACTCTCAAACGGCGAGTTTTCATCTTCGCGCTTCATTTGAGACGCCGTCTGAAGCGGTTTGCTTTCATAAGAGATGCTTTCGAAGCTGCCTTCGGTGTCGGGCACAATCTCATCGGGGACTGTGAACCGCGACGGCCGTGAGTTATTTTTGTCCGGCTGGAACCGAGTCACGATTTGAATCGGTTCGGGTATGTTAGGCTTCGATGGTGACACTTGCTTTATGAGAGTCTGTCCCTGCTTGTAGAACACGGTTTTGGTCGACAGTGGCTTTTGGTGGAACACTTTCGGCTGCATTCGGACACCGGCAGCGTTCTTGTTGAGAACAAGCGGCTGTTGCTGCGACTTGATGATTGTGCCTGACGTTTGACGATGCGCCTCGAGCAACTTGGATAATACCGTCATGTTCATCTCCCTCGACGTCTTGAGAAGCTTTTCGTACATGCTGTAGTGGAACTCAAGCGTTCCGGTGTACATGAAGTTTACTATTGGAACGATGACGTCAGCTTGGAGGTCGCTGGGCATGATCAGAATGTCCTCGACCATCTCGCACGACTGTTCCAGCATGTTGAAGTAGTCTACAATGAAGATGTTTAACGTTTTTATTCATAACAGATGTGAAATCACTCACCGGTACATGCACTCAGCACCAAGCGGTGGACCTTCAGCTGTGAATTGTCCAAAAACTGAAGCGTCAAGTCACAGTAGTCGGTCTTGTTGAAGAAGTTCTGGAGTTTTTGGAGGAAGAAGGTCCCCCAATTGTCTACCTTAACTGTAAATAAAAACATGCGAAGATGAGATGAGAAGAAAGGCCAAAAGAGATTGGAGAAGAATCGAAAATAATGATGAGGACGTGTTCAGCTGGACTGTTTAAAGGGAAAATTGTGAAAATTCCCCTAATCAGAGTGCTCATCAACAACTTTAAGGATGTAAAACATCGGCTGAAATGTGAATGCACTACCCCAAGCTTTTAATTCATGAACGAGAAGATTTCGCTTGATAAACAATCACGAAACCGCGGAGGAACTGAACGCACCCGCCCTAAAATTGAAATTTCACCAATAACTTTCCAACATACCAGACTTAAGCGTATCCCGCTGGCCACGAATCATCCTGGAAAGTTGAAAGGTTCTCGGTATTCACCGGCGCAGCCAATACACGACTCGAAATAGTCAGCAACTGCACTTAAATTAAGAAGAAGGCTTCGCTTTCCCTCGAATTTTAATATTTCGGTCAAAACGTTCTCAAGCACTGCATAGATCACGTTCACTCCAGCGCCTCGTCCTTGGCTCTCACTTGAAAAACCGCGCCTGGATTCGGATCCAAATTAGGGATTACTGAACGAGCCGATTTTATTTAAAATCGCGATTTCTCAACTAAAAAAGCTTTCTCGATATTTTTGAGCTTTGAACTGAGCTACAACGTGAGCAACGATGAGCCACAAACTTTCTTTTGAATTCAAAGAAAACCGTTAAAAATTACAAGGGATTGAACTCTTACAAATGAGAAACTTTAAACTGAAAGTTTAATTAAATTCACGTTTCTTACAATTTGCACAGAACTTCTAAATTTATTCAACTGTTTCAATTATTTTCTACATTTACACCGTCGAAGTCCTTCAACGACAGCAGGAAGTCGTTATCGTCGAAGCTGTCGTCGGAGATTTCGAGAACATTTTCTTCGTTCTTCACTCGTTTGAGTTCTTCCTGATGAGTTTCGATTGGTGCGGGTCGCTTTGGAGCTTGTCCAGGTTGCATCGTTCTTACAGATTCGATCTTGAACGGGAGCTCCCGGAACTCTGTGGAACATTCGTCGTCGGTTTCTTGTGCCAGTGAGATTGACAGCGGATCCTGGTCGATGCAAGCTGCTTCCGTCTCCATAGTTATTGAGGTTCGATTGTCTGCTGGTTCCACTTTGAAATCATTTGTGTTTGATTCTTGTGCAATTGGCTTCACAGGCCGTACATGCCGGTCATGTTTCGGGTAAGTCATCCGCTTCGCCATGGAATTCCTGAATGGAATCGGCGGTCTGGGCAACATTAATTGCTTCGGATGGTGCTCTACTCTTGCATCCCAAGTTCTTTTGGGGGGTCTTGCAGTTCGTTCTCTGTTGTCGAGTATTCTGATGTTGCTTGTGGGTGGCTTCTCGATTTTTGGAATGGCTAGAGGGTCAGTTGTTGGTTCTGTTGGCTTACTGTACCGCTTGACGAGTTTTGACGGGCTTCTTGAGACTAGGTGTGGCGGTGGAGTCGGCAATTGAACGTACCTTGCTTTTGGCCTGGCTACGAGTAAATTTGTTTGTCGAAGTTTTTGAGTGGGCTTTATGATCTCTTCAACTTCTGCTGGCCTATGAAATTCCAGAAGCTTCGACAACACTGACAATTTCATTTCCTGAGACGTTTTGAGGAGTTTCTCGAACAGTTGGTTGTGAAACTTTAGTGTTCCGGTGTACATAAAGTTCACGATAGGTACGATGACATTAGCTGGAAGATCATACGGGAGGATTAGAGTGTCTTCAACCATTTCGCAAGATAATTCCAGCATGTTGAAGTAGTCTAAAAGAAAAACCAAATTGAAGTGATGAATTCTGATTGAATGAACGAGCTTACCAGTGCAGGCACTCAGTACAACTCGATGAACCTTCAAAATCGAGTTGTCGTAGAACTGTAGTGTCAAGTCGCAGAATTCTGCTCTATCAAAGAGACTTCGAAGCTTGTTGAAGAACAAACTCTCCCAATTTCCTACCCTGACTGAAAATAAAACTAAAGTTAGCTTCACGAGCTGGTTGTCTATGTAAGACTTACCTGTCTTTAGTTCTTGATCCGAATTCATTTTCACTGAGCCAAATATTTCAGATTTGGCTCGAATCACCGCAGAACCAGCTGTGCAACCAAGATTTTCAACGCCCACTAGCTTCTCTAGACAGTTGCAGGTGACTTTTCAATACAATAAATTACATTGGCGAGGTTTTAAGGGAAAATTTTCTTTATAACTTTGCAGCAGATTAGTGAAATTTTTGATTTGTTTTGATGTTTGATAAGGCAACGCTTAGTTTTGCGCAAGGATGTGAAGCGACGCTGCTTATAAAAGCTTTAAATTCAAAAAAGTAATAAACGGTAAAGAAATATTAATTATTTAATGAAAACTAATTTTCATTCATTCTTAAATTTTATTACCGTTCAAACAACTTCAACCCGACTTAATTTAAAACTCATATTGGTCGTTTGATTGACGGCGTTTTCGCTTTGCTATCGGTTTCCCGGTGAGATTCTTGCCGGTGTTCTTCGTTGGTGGTGGCCTGTGATTCTCGTTCCAGTGTTCTTGCATTTCCCCCGGCGAGTTGAAAGTTATGTAGCAAGTCTGACATGTATCACTATGGTCACGCTGGAGATGCCGCTTGATCGAATATTCTGCACTTGGGCCGAAGTAACTTGCGTTGCATCCTTCGACTGAGCATTTCTTCGTGTAGCTTTGGCTTCCTTCGCCGTGTTTCTGATGGTAGTGCTGTTCGAGGCTTTCTTTTGATCTAAAAACTTTGCTACATTTTTTGCAAATTGTTTGAATGGCTCGAATGCAGACTTGTAAGTCGTGAGCTTCAAAGTCTTCTTGATTGTAGAAAATTTTGTGGCATACGACGCAAGTGTTTGTGTGCACCGACTGGATGTGGAGCCGTAATTCATGTTTCGTGCTGAAAAGTTTGTTGCAATTAGCACAAATGTGCTTTTTTGTCAAAATCTGCCGGATTTTTCTAGGTTTCTTGGCTGGTTTCGTGTCATATTCACTAGATTCTTCGCTTGATGACAAGTGTATCAACTCAGGACCATCATCGAAGGGGTCAACGGGTTCCTTTTTCACAGGGATGTCGAGCGGCTCCAAGCTGATTGATTCGCGCAGCTCCAGCTCGGGTTTGAAAACTGCCGGCATGAGAACATTCGACGGTTCTGGTCGATGGGCTTCCAGAAGCTTGGTCAATGCCGTCAATTTCATGTCTCTCGACGACTTCAAGAGCTCATCATAGCGCTCAGTTTCGATTTTGATGCTTCCAGTGTACATAAAGTTGACAATCGTAATAATAACTTCTGAAGAGACATCGCCGGGCATCATGAGAGTATTTCCAATCATCCCACAAGTGATTTCTAGCATGTTGAAGTAGTCTTAAACAGAAGAGGTTGAAAGAATGAGATCGTAACAAGAAACAGTAAAGTGGTTTTACCGGTACATGCACTCAGCACCAAGCGGTGGACTTTCAACTGGAAGTTGTCCAAAAACTGAAGTGTCAAATCGCAGAGTTCAGAGTTGTCGAAGAGAGTTTTGATCTTCTTGAAGAAAAGGTTTTCCCAGTTGCCGATCTTGACTAGAAGCAAAGTATTGATAAGTTAAGCAGTTTTGTATTGATGGATTTCGATTTACCAATTTTCACTTTTCGCACTCGATCCATTATGCAAGCTTGTAATGAAATCAAATTGATTTTTTCTGGTGTATGAGAACGAGAAGTCGATGAAGCACCTAGACAGCAACTTTTAATAATTCACTTCAGTTGAGATAACTGATTAAGCCAAGAAGCATAAATCAATTTTATTTGCTTGCTTTTTGTTTACTTCTGAACTTGAAGCGTTGACTTGAACTTGTGAAGCGCCGCTACAATGCTTAATTTGAATTTAAAGTAGTTAAAAAAATGAGTACAATAAGATAAACGTCAACTTTAATTCAATCTTCTCTCCAAGACATTACATTACATTCACTTAAATCATAAGCAATTTGATTAAAACTGAATGGCTCTTGTCTGTCCACCGTAGCAAAATATAAAAATTTGAACAACATTCAAGAACATTCAAGTGTCAACCTCGAGTTTGAATCTGATAAAAAGAAATTCAAAAAAACTTTAACAACTTACGCTAGCCATAGTTAAAGCATATCCAGAACAACAAAGTATCGAATAAGCCAGCAAGAAAACAAGTTGGCTTGTCACACCATTGAAAAGCGACAAATTCATTGGCAGCTTATAAGCGTAGTTTCCATTTTGCACTAAGTTGGCGATTCCAATAACAAGTGGGCTGAGTGCAGTCCAAGCACGACAAACAGCGCTGAAGTCATGAACACCAGCAAGACTTTTCTTACCAACCGTTTCACCTCTTTCGTGTTATTTGTGAATTCATCTCGTGACATTGTTGCTGATAGTTTGTTAAATTGACGCATCACGTCAGAAATTTTGTCCTTTGCTGACGTACAGAACTAAGTTTGTTGTAGGAGTTGAAAATTATAGTCAAATCTCCCACGTTTTCACGAGTTTAATAACGTCGAGGATTACTGCAAAATAAATATTGTTTCCAGGACCAAACACGAACCGTGGAAAATCAACAACAATCGTTGGAAATTAGTGACAATTTTATCGAGTTTCGGGTCCAGAGAAATCCTGCAGTGTTGAAGCACTTTATCTGCAATGAAAAATAGTTTTTGGCAGTCATGATGAAATTTGAGAGTTTAATTTTGATACTTTTGATAACATCAGAAGCAATTAAAAGTTTTCGGCTTCAGACATCATTGGGCAGTTCCAAAATTGTTTAATTAATGAATTTTTATGAACATTGTCTGTTCACGGAGAGAGAGTTCATACAGAAAGTAAAGTCCACAGCCCCAGGAAAATTTAATTGCTTCAAGTTTATTTTTCAAGGTGAAGAAAACTAGTTTTGAGCTTAATTTTAATTAAATTGGCCTTCAAATTTGCATTTAAGTAATTTCTTTTAAGAAACTTTCTTTTAAGGTTTTAAACATTTTTATTTTGGAATACTTCTTAGAATTGTCATACTTTGTTAACCAAACTAAAATTCCACTGTCAGCTTCTCAAGTTATTGGTTTATCGATTTGCCTTAATTAATTAATTCAGTTAAAACTGTTTTCTTTAATCTTTCTTGTCATCTTCAGCCGTCTTGTCACCTTCAACACAGACAATGTGTGCCTTGCGACTTGATATTCTGAAAAACTTTAGTCATTTTTGGAACCGCCTTGAAGCTTGAAGATTAAAATGGTGAACGAATTGAATATAAAGTTCGACGGGAACACCAGTGGAGTTTATTATCCCAACCAGACAATCGCACGTTCGTAGAAAGATTTTCGCCATTTCAATTTCATTAATAACTAATTTATTCACAGTTTTGATTGAAATGAGACTGGACAAGATGATAAAGAAGGCCAAAGGTAAAGCTTGTCAATCTTGCAACAGTTTTTACATAATCTTCTCGTACAGGACTTCGTTTGAAAGTCACTGGCGTTGCGTCTGTCAAGTGGACTGAAGGCGGCGGCCGCAGCTCTGTGACTCATCAAGGCGAACAAATTTTCTTGAACGCCATCAATTATTTCTTTGGGATGGAAGGCGGAGAACCGATTGAAGTCTCGGCAGGTGTTCATTCGTACAAGTTTGCCAACAAAATCCCCCACAAAGCGCCGCCTTCGGCTGAAGGCAAGCACGGCTACATTCGTTACAAAGTAGAAGTGAACTTGGACATTCCGTACATGCCCGATCTGATTGCTGAAGAATATTTCACCGTCATCAGGCACGAAGACTTGAACAACTACCCAGAATTGAAGCTGCCAAGCGAAGTCGAAGAAGTGAAAACTTTCTGCTGCTTCTTCTGCGAGTCAGATCCAATGTTGCTGAAAGTGTCAATCCCAAAAACTGGGTACAGCGTGGGCGAAAAAATCCCCGTAGAGGTCGAAATTTTTAACCGAAGCAGCTACAAGTTCACGAAATCGATTATTTCGTTGAACCGCGTCGAGACTTTTCACAGCTACACGCCACTCGAAAAGTCGAGAAAAAATTACGTAATGAGCAACACGGTTTCGTCTAAGGGAGTCGATCCCAGAAGGAACGCCAAATTCAGCGAGATGATCATGATCCCGCAGAACGCTGCCATCTCAAACGACCGATTTTGCGACGTTTTTCAGATTACTTACGAAGTGAAGTTGGTTATGAAGACCGACGTTCTTAAACGTAACGCAACCGTCGAAGCCAGCATTCCTGTTTACATCGGAAACATCCCGTTGAGGATTGGCACGTCAGTGTCGCTTGACTCGAGCTCGTTGCCGATGGAAGACTTGCGTAAGTTTCTTTAAAGTCTCGTTGAAGGTTTGATTTCCAAGAGTTTCTTGATTTCAGCACCGTTCTGCAAGAAAGTTCAATCGATCCCGGCATATCTGCAGGGCAAATATGAGTTCATAATGTAAAAATCTGGAAGCTTAATCAGCTGTTTTGAAGTTTGTGAAGTCAGTTAGAAAGCTTTTTATAGATTTATTGACGTCAAAGTGGAAAAACTGGCCTTGAAAATGACGTCACCAATCGGTGAAAGTCAACTGCGGAGTTGGAATTAAAGATTGATAAGTGTTTGCAATCAATTTCACTTGCACACTTTAGGGTTGCGAACTGATAAAGAAGCAGTCAGAATTTTTAGCAAGCGAAGAACTAACCGAAAGGTTTCTCTTTAGGCAAAAGTTGTTCAACATTAACAGCTAACTTCTGACAAAAACGAAGTCACAGCAAATGTTTCGTTCTCAAAAAAATGTCAATTGCATCTCTACCAGTCTCCAACCCTACTTAATTCACGTTTTTAAATCGTTACAAGCGAGTCAATAAACGTCGTCTGCTTCAACCTAAGCGCTTTTAAAAACGAAATGATACGCAGCGGAATACGCTGCGATGTAAGACAGAAAAGACGAAGCGTAAGATTTAAAAAATACTAAAGTGAACGTCTTTGTGGGAAATTAATTATTCAAATTTAAAGCCTATTTCAATTATTTAAATTGCAAGTTTATTTCAATTTTTTTATACTTCTAATTTATTGGGATTGGAGGCGTGAATGAATGAAAAAAGGTTTAGGCTTAATGTGAGTTTTCTCAGTCCATTCCTTCAGGTGGGTTTGCCAATGTTGTGGTTCTAGTCGTGGTTCATTAGTTGTGATAAATATGGGTGTGCAAAGCTTACAGTTGGTTTTATTCCGGGTGAACTAGATTTACCTGCGTATCATTCATCAGCCATTGCTGAAATTTCTATTCTTTCCTTTCTTTCGTTCTGCCGCAATTTCGAACTTTTCTTCTTTATTCCTGAATTCTCATTTTAAATTATGCTGGATTCAATTAAAGTGACCGATTCGCTCAATTGTGACTCAAATTCTAATGATCAAAGGCATTTCGGAATGAAAGAAGCAGATACTCGTTTAATGGGAAAACGCGAGCAGCTACAAAGCGAGTACACAACTGGTAGAAATATTAGCGAGAAATTAATTTACGGAGTGAAGACATTGTAATAAGGTAGAAAAACATTTTTATTACAAGAAAACAGAGAAATTTT
>JPYR01000536.1:41963-53212 GCA_000775305.1 Belgica antarctica | reverse complement strand
GACCGTAGATAAAATCGTCCAGGAGAAGGCGAGATGTTATGTAATTGAAGAAATGAATGTAAATTGAAAAGGGACCATCAACCCCTTTCGAATTTAAGAAAACTTTCATGTGTGAATAACATTTTCAATTCCTTATCATAGAAAACCTTTTCTAAACGAAGTTGCATAACTGAATAATTTTGACTTCAGCCAAGAAATAGAAAAAATCTTCACATTGATTGATAACGACAAGAAGCCATCGGTTATCAAGCAAACCGAAAAGTGATGAATCGATGATGAGTTTTATCGGTGCTGAAGCTTTTCTGATTGTGGAAATTCCTGAACGGGAGATAAATGATCATGTTTATGTTGATTTGAACATAATGTATCTGATATTAAAATTAATTTTCCATGTTTTATTGAATCCATTTAATTTGTTAAATTCCATAATGAGTTTCGCACATGAACTTCGCATCGGTAAACTCAACAGCAAATCCAGCTGCTTGTTCACAAAACATGCATTGCAAAATTATTTTAGTCTGCAAATTTTACAATTTCACAACTTCAAAACAACACAATGTTCATGTAAATGCAGCACAGAAAAATCGAGGCCTTAACAAGATTAAATAAAGTTCATTATAGGATCAAACATGAGAGAAACAAATAAACAAGTTTTAATGTAAAATTGATGACCCGCGGAAAATAGAAAACAAGAAGAAAAATTATGAAATATTAATGTCGGTAATAAAGTAACATCAATAATGTAGTGTAGAGTATTCAAAAGCGTGTATCGATTGTCCCTTGGGACTTGATTCCGATGCTGCAACACATTTAATCAAAATAACGCAAGATAGCATAAAATAGTGGATTGAGGGGAACATTTGAACATTGGAACATTTCGAATATATTGAGCTGTTATCAAATGAGAGAATTATTGCCGGGAGCAGAAGAAAGAGACTAGTATATGACATGTTTATACATTTTAAATGAAAATAAAATGAAAATCAATAAAGATTGAAAAATGACGGAAAAGAAAAACAAAAAAGAGTTTCATTTCGACTTCCATCTGGCTTCCGAAAAAAAAGTTCAAAGCAATAACAGCAGCGTGTCAAGGACGATTTTCCAAAATGAATAAATCCAATAAATTATGTTTCTGCTTGACACGCCGCTTTATAGTTTTCCTTTCCAGTGCAACGTTGTTGATAATGGGGTCATGAAATGGTGGAGAAGGGTTGTAAATTCAACTTGATTTCAAGGCTTTTGTGTTGCTTTTTAAAGTTTGACAGTCTTTGTCAACATTTTAGCGCATTTAAGGCAGGCGTTGTTGCAGTTTACAATGTTCGGGTTAAATTTTTCAGACGTTTTACTATGCTAATTTAATTTCTGGAGCAATGAAAGTGCTTTGAACCTTTCGGGATTTACAGTTTTTACTGAAAGGGTAACTCAACATACTTATCAGTCTGGTCAATCTTAAGAAATTACTGATAGATTCTGCTGCTAATTACATTTTGTTTTCTATTTTATTTTTCTTGAATTCGAAGTTATTTACTACACCATATCAATGTGCTTTGAAAATCTTTTTATTTGAATACAAAAAGCATTTAAACCAATTAATCATTTTGTGTTTTATCATCAGTAATCAACAACGCCCCTGATTAATGAATAATCTCATCAGTTCACTGTTAATTATTTTCACCAGTTGTATGAACGATGAAGTTTTTAATCCGCTTTTCTGAAACCTACACAAAACTCTACTGAAAAAGTTCGGAAACCTTCAACTAATTTTCAAGCAGCGCAAAGTACTATTCACTCAACCATTCATCACCCTCAATCCTGATGAACAAAGTTTTTCGTTGAATTTTCAATTGAAGCGCTATCACGACGGAGACTATGTCAGCAGCGGTGATGACTGAAAAGTCTTTTCATCGTTGGTTTTTACAGATGCACTGGATCATAATTAGTTCTGCTGCATTTTCTTTCAATTGTGATAAAGTGTGCGAAAAATATTTTTTAATAATCACACCAGACACAAATGAATTTCAATTGATTTTGAATGCTTTTTCGGTAATTAAACGCACTTCAGGAGATATCGTTCAAGTTGACTGCAGAACGTCTGGTTGAGTTTTCTTTGTCCTATCTACCAGATTCATGGTAAAGTCTCATCTGAAACTTAAATTCCATGGCGAAGGTAAAAGACCAGTCAAGTGTAATGATTTTTTCTAAGCTTTTGACCCTTTGTAATTGAAAACTTGGAGTTTTTCTTGTTTTCAAGCACGTTGTTCACTGACGTGTTGTTTTGAAACCTTAATCTTTGTTGAGCCTAATCAGGACCAAAAACATCAGCCGGAGAAAATAACGTTTTCTAAATGGTCAGGGACTTATAAAGTGGAAGATTTCCGTGTAGTTTAGAACGTTTTTTATCGAAGTTTTGTTAATTCGAAAAGTTTTTTTAAAGTTTTTCATTGTTATGCGAACAAAGTTTTATTCTAAACTTTGCTTTCTTAAAGACTTTGAAAGTTTTCAAACGTAAGAAGAGTCTCAAGGCCAAAAGAAGTTCCTGAAAAACCCATGAACATTAGATTTTCAGCCAAAAATCCTTTAAAGACCTTGATCTCCGACCGGAAATTTAATAAAGCCAATGATTATGAGAACGTAGTGAAAAGGGTCGTTTTACTTAGAAGAGCCGAAAGCCGGGGATGAAAAGTTTTTTGAACTGTAGCAAAACATTTAATTTGAAATTTCACAATTCTTTTCATAAAACTCATGTTTTATTGAAAAAAACACGCCTTTAATTTAATCGAACGTTATCTTAATTGGAGCATCATGAACTGTCATTCATGCCATATAAGGTGAAACGCGTGACGACTGCTTCCAGCGGCAAGACAAGCATTGTAAAAACGTTTCAAGACCATGAGTTGCAATTTTCTTTTCGGCTTCATTTTTTGTCAGCTAAATTCGCGTGATTCACGCATTTCGATGCCAAATAAGTGAATGTATTGATATCGTGTCCAGCTACTTGCAAAGATAACAGCAACTGATAACTTATCTAGGTGGATTATGGCTGATAACGCAGCACTAAAACAAACGTAACAATTAGCGACGTATAAAAGACACTTACCGAGCGTGCGACTCTTCAGTTGTCGGTGGGTCGCGAATTGGAATTTCCTCATAACTTGAGCGTGAAACAAGAAGACCCTGTTGAACTTATCAGTTCGATTAAAATTAAAATAAAGTAAGTCTAAAGTTGTGAAATACGTGGAATGATAGAAAGTGCAAAGACGATTCAATTTAAATCGCCACTACGTGAATCGAGAACTTTCTCTCGTTCTCGTGTTTAAAGATTCGCTGTGGAGAGAAAATTCCATCGCATCGAAGTTACATAATCCAATTAATTTCGTGAATTTAGCGAAAAGGGAAGAACACGTGTAAGCGTAAGCAGCAGAGATGGAGACGCTGGACTTTTGTCCCGACGGTTTTTGGGTGAGTTCATCAACAGCGTAGAAAGTGATTCAATCGAACGGAGCGAGGAATATTATTTTTCTTTATCCCTTTTAAGACCGCACGAGTGATTTAGACATTTTTAATAAAACCCTTATCACTCGAGAGTTCCACTCTTTTATTTCTCCTGCGATACCATGACAATGCGCGCCAGATAAGAAACTTCCAAAAAAGTCGCGTACATTTATTGATTGGCCTTTATCAACGAGCAAATTTAAACTATCTTGAAAAAGTTTTATTTGGACGCGATAAAATGAATGTGTTATATATAGGAAGGTCTTGTGTGACAGGTGGAAACAACAATGCAAAGCTGGAAAGTTGCGAAATGTGGACTTCTTCTATGTTCGAGTGACATGTTTCTTTGCAAATCAATCAAAAATGTGAAATTTCGGCTGAAGTTTGCCAATTGTGCTCTTAAATACTTTGGAAAAGCACAGAATTCTTCAAATTTCTTGGAAGATTCAATCACATTCTGAGAAATTATTTGAAAATGCCAAGAACTGTTGCCCCATAAAGTGATTCACAGCCATCACTTAATCTTTCTGTGACACTTTGACTGTTTAACACAAAGTTATTCCAAAAATGCTTCCAAACTCTCATTATTTTTACAATTAACAGTCAAAATTTCTCTTGAAACATCCCAGAATTCCAGGAATTCATAGAATAATTCCCCAAACTCTCAACTCCAACCGCCACTATTAACACTCAACGCGTGTTTTTGATACTTTTTGTAATCGATTCCACTTAATTTGATTGTTACGTAAGTGCTGACATTGAGATTCTTTCGAACTAACAAATTTAACGCTGTTTTCAGGATTCCTCGGTGACATGGGTAGAAACCAACCCTGACTTCACCTTTTGCTTCAAAAACTCAGTTCTGATATGGGCGCCCTGTCTGTACCTTGCTATTTTCACCCCACTCGACCTCTATTGGAGGAGCAACAGCAGATACGGCCACATTCCGTTCAGTTTTCTCAATGTATCCAAATTCCTGACGATATTCATCCTGATTTGTCTCACGTTCGCTGACCTGGCAATGATGCTAAGTGTGCGGTCCGATGAAACATTGAACGAAGTTTCCATCTATGACGTGCAGATTTGGTCGGTGTCAATTAAGGCTGGAACCTTTGTAAGTATCCACTGATGACTCAATTCTGACAGTTTCATGACGAAAGATAGGCTGATGAAAGTGAACATGTTCCGTGAAGTGATAAGTGAAGCATTGAGTGCCATGAAATGTTAAAATTCATCATGCCGTAACCACCATGATTGATCAAAAATACCCAAGATTGTGATGTCACAAGCATATATCGGACAGCTTAAAAGATTTGTGTTTGATAAAAAAAAGAAATGAGTGACTTCAAGTTAAAGCAAACAAACAACATTCAAATGCATCAAAAAGTTAAACATTTGACCACAAGCAGTCCTATCTGAGATTGACCTTCATTCCAATATCGTCCATTCTTTCAGATTCTTGTGGCTTTTCTTCAACTCTGGCATAAGATAAAAGGTCACATTTCTTCGGGCTTGTTATTCTTGTTCTGGTTGATGCTGGTCGTCTTTGCAACGATCCAGTTACGCTGGGAAATCCAAAGCTGGGATGCTGACAACCTCAACCGATGGACGGAGTTCCAATTCTTCAACTACATCGTCTATTTTACGCTCATCGCGTTGATGTTGCTGCTGAACTGCTTCACTGATAAGCCTCCGAGAGACTCGACCTATCCCAAATATGCCAACCCTTCACCGGAATTGCAGGCAAGCTTTTTGAGTAAATTAATTTTCCAATGGTTCGATCACACGACCTGGGTGGGCTTTCGAAAGCCGTTGACTGAAAAGGACATTTACGACATCAATCCTAACGACACGTCATCTGAACTGGTCCCACCTTTCGACAAATATTTCATGGAGAGTGTTGAGAAGGGTCGCAAGTAAGTTGTCTTAACGAAGGCGAAAATTTATCAATTTAAAAATGCAAATTTCTCCGCAGACGACAAATGAATCCAAAGAAACAAAAAAAGGGTGAACCGCAAGATACAACGAAGCGAACGGACGGGTCGATCTTGCCCGCTATGGTTAAGGCTTACGGTGGACCTTTTTGGTTCGCTGGAATTCTCCAACTGCTTATCAACGCTCTGACCTTTGCATCGCCGTTCCTTCTCAACGAATTGATTACGTACACATCCATTTCGGGCTCGCCGCTGTGGCAAGGACTCGTTCTCATCTTCGGATTGTTCTTGGTCACGTTCACTTTATCAATCATCAACGGACAGTACTTCTTCAAGACGTTCCTTGTCGGCTACCGCATTAGAACTGGTCTGATAAGCGCAATTTATCGCAAAGCATTGAGAATTTCAAGTGCAGCGAAGAAGGACACGACTGTCGGAGAAATTGTCAACTTGATGGCAGTCGATGCACAGAGATTCTTTGAGCTGATGTCTTACATGCACGTGTTATGGTCTGGTCCGCTGGTCATTGGTATTGCCATTTGGTTGCTGTGGATACAGCTCGGTATTGCCGTCGTTTCTGGTCTCGTCGTGATGATTTTAATGATCCCGTTATCTGGCATTATCGCCGCCAAGTTGCGCGACCTCCAGATTATACAGATGAAAGTGAAAGACGAACGTGTGAAGTCAATGAATGAAATTCTCAACGGAATGAAGGTTTTGAAGCTGTACGCTTGGGAGCCGTCATTCGAGAAACTCATCCTCGGCGTGAGAGATACAGAAATGGGAATTCTCAAGAAAGCTGCGCTCTACAACGCCGGCACATATTTCGTGTGGTCTTTGGCACCGTTCTTGGTGTCACTCGCTTCTTACATCACCTTCGTGCTTCTTGGCGGAGTGCTAACACCCAACATTGCGTTTGTGTCGACTGCACTCTTCAACATCCTGCGTTTCCCCATGGCAATGTGTAAGTTCATGCTTTTAACAGATTGAAATGCAATTCCGTGGGGTTGTGCGTGGGTGACGTCCAGTGAAAAGCATTTCCAGGTGTCCAAAACGAACACTCAAAGCTTCAACCCACGAACTCGCTTATCTATTCCCATTTGCACTCTTTAGAATTCAAAATAATTGACTTTTTCTCGTATCTGTCATCAGTCCCAATGATGATCGCTTTCATCATGCAGGCGTGGGTGTCGGTGAAGCGAATTGACAAGTTCTTGAACGCGGAAGAAATCGATTCCGACAATGTCACGAACAATCCATCGGTGAACGCGCTGGAAATCAGCGGTGACGGAACTTTTACGTGGGGCGGCGAAACGACGACACTGAAGAACATCAACTTGAAGGTGAAGAAAGGAAATCTGACGGCCATCGTTGGTTCGGTTGGCTGCGGCAAAACCTCATTGATTTCAGCGATGCTGGGAGAAATGGAAAAGCTGAAAGGACAAGTCAACATCGACGGTAGCATCGCTTATGTGCCACAGCAAGGTGAATTAAAATTTCATGCAATTCGTTCTCGCAGTTTTAATTGACACTGGATTTCCATTTTCAGCGTGGATCCAGAACGCCACATTGCAGGACAACATTGTCTTCGGTAAAAAGTTTGACAAGCAGTTTTACCAGCAAGTCATCGACGCTTGTGCACTCACGTCTGACCTGGCTATGTTGCCCGGCGGAGATCAAACCGAAATCGGTGAAAAGGGCATAAACTTGTCGGGCGGGCAGAAACAGCGCGTGGCACTTGCACGCGCCGTTTACAGCCGTGCTGACACCTATTTGCTTGACGATCCACTCAGTGCCGTCGACTCGCACGTCGGAAAACACATCTTTGACAATGTCTTCGGCGAAAACGGCGTCTTGAAGGGGAAGACGCGACTTCTGGTGACACACGGCGTTGTGTTTTTGCCTAAAGTCGACGAAATTTATGTCATGGTTAATGGAGAAATCACAGAAAGCGGATCATATAAGTGCGGCGACAGCTTTGCAGCATAAATTACAGTTTAATTCAATTTCATTTTCATTCAATCACTCAGGGAACTGCTTCTGCAAAAGGGCGCCTTCTCAGAATTCCTAACGCAGCATCTTCAAGAGCTGGATGATGACGAAGGTAAAGTTTATTATAATGGAATTCCATAATTTGGTGCACTCAAAAATCTCCCGTTTCAGAGTTGCTGGCAATCCAGAACGCAGTCCAAGACAAAGAACTGAAAGCAATCCTCGAGCGCTCTATATCAACAATGTCCGCTCTTTCTGGTGAAAAGTCGTAAGCTATTTTCGGGCCCTATTAATTGGATTAGCTGACATTTGCAAGCGTTTTCCAGCTCACTGAACGGATCGGTGCGGAGACGAAGAAGCGGCAGGCGAGCGTCGGAGAAGAGTGTCACCAAGGAAGCGCCGCCAGTCAACAGATCGAGATTAATCGAGTCCGAAGATGCCGCGACGGGAGCTGTCGGAATGGCAGTGTACATTCGGTACTTCAGAAGCATTGGATTGGTGATGGGAATCACTGCCGTTGCTTGCAATGCACTGATGCAGTCAGCGTCGGTCTATTCCGGAAGTAATTAGCACCGCTTTTTTCTGCTGCAGCAACTTAACTCAATTAAATCTCTCGCTTATCTTAGTTTGGCTTACGCAATGGTCTACGGATCCACGCGCTAGCGATCCTGACGACTATACATGGAGAAACATCTACATGGGTGTATACGGCGGTCTTGGAGGCGCACAAGGTATGCATACAGACCGGATTAGTGTAGCTTAACAAGTGAATGATTCCTGAGAAAAAGTTTTTTTTTCCGTTGCCTAGCACGATGGCATTGATACCGACACTTTTTGTAGCTTTCACAACAAGCTTCTTAATCTCAGATTTAATTCGCGCAGTGACCGCACCGAAAGCCCCAAATTAATTCTCGTCTTTTTATCTCGCTTCATCAGCCTTCACTCTGCTAGCAACATCTGTGATTTTCGCCATCGGTTGTCTTCGTGCTGCTCGAGATCTGCACAACAAACTTTTGAACAATACGATGCGGCTGCCGATGTCCTTCTTCGACACCACACCACTGGGCCGCATCCTTAATCGATTCTCAAAGGACGTTGACGTGATTGATAACGTGTTGCCTATGAGTATGCGGTTTTGGATTATGATGTTCTTCAACGTGGTATCCGTGCTGGTCGTGATTTCGTACTCAACGCCATGGTTCTTGCTTGTCATCCTGCCCATCGGTGTCATGTACTACTTCATTCAAGTGTGTACTCATCCATTTTCCACGTGAAAAGGTTTTGAACCCAACGTTTTTTCTTCTCCCAGAAATTCTACGTCGCCACCTCCCGTCAACTCAAGCGAATCGAGTCGGTGACACGTTCTCCAATTTATACGCACTTCAGCGAAACCATCACCGGTCAGTCAACCATCCGGGCATATGGCGAAGAACAGAGGTAACAGCTCGTGACGAAGGAGGCAACGTGGAGAGAAATTTATTCATGAAACTTCTTCCATTTTTCTTTCGGCGAAAAGGTTTACACAAGAATCTGAGAACCGAGTGGACTACAATCAGAAAATGTCATACCCAAGTATTGTGGCCAACCGTTGGCTTGCTGTCCGTCTCGAGATGGTCGGCGCCTTGGTGGTGCTGTTCGCCGGTCTGTTTGCTGTTCTCGCCCGCGAAAATATCAGCCCCGCCATCGTTGGTCTGTCAATCAGTTACGCGTTGCAGATTTCGCAAACTCTCAGCATGTTAGTGCGAATGACGGCTGAGGTCGAAACAAACATCGTTGCTATTGAGAGAGGTAATCGAGTTGAATAAGGTTGCATTGAACGTTACCTGACATGCAAATTGGATTTCAGTCGACGAGTACTCGGATGTTCAGCAAGAAGCCCCGTGGAAGACTGTTGAGATGGTAAGAACGAGTCGTTATCGATTTCGCCTCAAGTGTCACCAGAAACTTTATTTTCTCTCTTAATTTCCACTCTCTTGTGTAGAATCCGGCATGGCCACAAAGAGGTATTGTCAAGTTCCAAAACTTCCAAGTTCGCTACAGGGAGGGACTCGACCTGGTTCTCAAGGGAATCGATTTTTCGGTTGAGAGTCAGGAGAAGATTGGCATCGTTGGGCGCACCGGCGCGGGAAAATCGAGTTTGACACTCGCACTTTTCAGAATCATCGAGTCGGCAGGTGGAAAAATCATTATCGATGACATTGAAATCGGACAAATCGGACTGCACTCGCTGAGATCGCGACTGACAATCATTCCACAAGACCCAGTGTTGTTCAGCGGGTCACTGCGAATGAACATCGATCCTTTCAACTCATATCCCGATGATGCAATCTGGACGGCCTTGGAACAATCGCATTTGAAGCTGTATGTGAAAGGACTTTCCGATGGACTCGAGTACAAAGTCACCGAAGGCGGTGAGAACTTGTCCGTCGGCCAGAGACAACTTGTGTGCCTTGCACGTGCGTTGCTTAGGAAAACAAAAGTTTTGATTCTCGACGAAGCCACGGCAGCTATTGATCTCGAGACTGACGAATTGATTCAGGTAACACGATTACTCCATCACCGAGTGAACACCGCTTCATGAATTTTTTATCAACAGAACACAATTAGAACGCAGTTCACCGATTGCACAATCCTGACAATCGCGCATAGATTAAACACCATCATGGACAGCGACCGTGTGATTGTTCTTGACCAGGGCAAAATCGCTGAGTACGATTCCCCGGCGGTTTTGCTGGCGAACAAGGACTCCATTTTCTACGGAATGGCTAAAAACGCCGGTCTTGTTAACAACACAACTGAACCCACAATCGACGAAGCCATAGATGAAGCCTTCCGTTACGACGACGACGACAAAGACACGAAGTTGTAAATGAAATATTTTTATATC
Source organism: Belgica antarctica (assembly GCA_000775305.1). Lineage (NCBI taxonomy): Eukaryota > Metazoa > Arthropoda > Insecta > Diptera > Chironomidae > Belgica > Belgica antarctica. The sequence continues at coordinate 42,907 of JPYR01000536.1, read as the reverse complement.
AATTGAAATTGACAAAAACGATGATATTTTAATGTAGGAGAAGCTAAACGATTTTTATGGGAAAATAAATTGTTTTTATGGACAAATTAAACTGTTGTGCAGAGGGATTTGTTTTGATATTAAAATTAATCGCTTAATTATCGTTTCATATAAATGTTTTGGAAACGAAATTTGAGCGGTTTTATTCAGGGTTTGGATCCCAAACTTCTGAGAATCAACAAAGAAAACCTCAAAAAGGCGTGAAAAATCTTCAAAACACCTCAACAGTATCGGCTTCGATTGCCACCCTGATCCAACCAACCAACACACACTCACACGAAACCACTTTTTGCTTCGCTTGAAAATAAAACAAAACTTGCCAAATGTAAAGAAAATTCCTTTAGTATGAAGCGAGGCACTGAAACGGCAAGAAGTATTGTGAAATTATTTTTGTTATCAATAATGCGTTGTGTAAAAAGAAATGTTTTATTTAAATGATTGATTTTGCTAGTGAAAAAATCAGTTGAAAAGTTAATTTAAAGAAAAAAAATCAAAGCTGTTGTGAACCACCAAAAAGCGTATTAAAAGATGAGAATTGTTCCGTGTGAAAAATGATACGCTTTATCAGTGTGAAAATACAGAGAAAAATAAGAACATTGTCCATAAGTGCTAATTGATACAACATTTTATTGTGAACGTAAGTTTTCGTCATCACTCAAGTTTGTTTTCCATGTTTCTCGTCAGCAGAAATGTGACCGCGCGAGAAATTGTGTCACAAGACAGAACATATGTTGGGGAACTCCTCAAGAAAGTTTAATCATGAAAGCGCTGATAAGACGTTAAATCCAATGTCGAACTTGAAAAGGGTGTCCGATGAATTATGAATGTTCGGAATATTCATTTGACGTATGCAAAATAATCAATAGTATTACCTACTTCGAACATTGGAAGAAAAAATGAAAAAA
>JPYR01000536.1:0-30093 GCA_000775305.1 Belgica antarctica | reverse complement strand
CCAGCTCGGTGAAGAGTCTCAAGTCGATTTGTGTTGACTTTGTGAACACAAGTGCGTACCGCAACTACGCCCGCCAGCAGTACTCGATCATCGACAAGTTCTCAAAGCAAAGAATTCTAAAAGATTTTAAGAAGAAATTTAACTTCGACGGCATGAAGCGCGCCAACGCCGCTGTCAACCAGAAATCCAATCTCTCGGTGCGCATTAACTCGCTGCGAGAGATTTGCGGGCAGCTTTTGAAAGATAAGATGCTGGAAATTCACAGCGACGATGAAGAGCTGCAGTACGAAGACGGCGAAGAAAGCTTCGAGAGTGACGTCGACGAAATGCCCACGCTGATGGAGCTTAGCAAGAGAGCATTGACGGAAATGGACATTAGCGTCGTGGAAAATAATTATCTTTATTCGCCATTAACGCTGAAAGAGTTGTGCGAGTCGTTCATCTACAGTAATCGACAGTATTTCGTGATCGAAGAGGTTTCAAATGTGCCTAAGCTTCAGGATCTGTGCAAGAACGTGTTGAGTGAAACGAATATTTTCATAAATGTTGACGACGAAACCGAAACAATCTTCGAAATCAACGATGAAGAAGCCAGTGCAGCTCTGCAAACCGTGGAAAATGCCGACGACGAGCCAATTTACATCGTCGAGGAAAGCTCGGGCAACGTTGGCGAGCTTTTTGAGTCGGAAAATCTCAATTCGTTCGAGAAGTCGGAAATCTTGAGAAAAATTCAACGTGTCGCGAGTATCGAAGACGACGACGAAATAATTCGGGCGATTGGCGCACTGCATCGTGACGACGATGTCGAATCCATTATCAACAACAACAACAGCAACGTGTCCAACAAGAACATTAGTTGTGCAAATGAGAATTTCGCCGAGACGAACGGATTCGTCAGCAACGAGATGAAATTCGACTTGGAAGTGTCCTTTCTGTCGTACATGGACGACGACCTGATGCAATATGAAGAGATAATCTCGCTCAACGACATTGGCAACAAAGCGTCCAAGAAGTTCCTCGAGAGCCTTCGTCTCAAGTACTTGAACCGAGTAGACGTGCGACAAGCGACGAGAACGTTGAACTCGATCCTGAAGAAAGCCTTGTCGTACCAGCGTGTGCACCGATTCCACAACGCTAGGCGACGCGGCAAAATCGAAATTCTCAAGCAGCAAGCCCGTGCTGCTTTATCGAAGTTGCGGGAATCAAAACACTGTGATAAAGTCAATTCGAAGGCGGCGTCAAGCGGCGATGAGGGATCGACGACATCTCGGGAGAAGGACGCGTCACCAATCGCCCCACAGGACACCGAAGATGAATCTCAATTTTATGCCAAAGACGACACAGAAGCTCAATCACACCAAACGCCACTTATTACCTACCAAACAGCGGCGATTATCGACGATTCACCTGTTGATGATTTTTTTGACGGTCTCGACGTTCGTCAATTTGTCGACCATCATGCGGAACGCAATTTGCCCCAACTGCCATCCGTTTTTCCTTCGATAAACGAGTACAAAATTGACAGGAAGAGCAGTAACCGCTGCGACGTCAAGGTCATAGATGACAAGCCGCGCAAATTGAGTTTCGACGAAAGTTTGTTGTGCATCGAGAAAAGTTACAGCAAGTCGAGTGGGTCGAGCGTGGAAGAAAATCGTCATCGCCACGTTTACGAAAAGCGAAGCAGCCGAAGCGACGATCGACGGTCATCATCGCATCGCAGACGCCACGACAGCCACCGACAACACAGTTCACGTCACTCGTCAAGCAGATCGCATCGATCCACGAGATCCAGAAGTCACGATCGCGAAAAAAATTCTAGTCGACACAACAGAAATGACCAAATGAAGCATTCCGAAACTAAGCGATTAGTGATCCCGAGCTATAAAATATATGATAAAGACTTAGACGTTAAGTTGAAAATTATGCCTTTTGTCAGAATCGAACGCGAAGAAAAAGTGGACGACATGGTGAAGCAGTACAATTAAGAACGTTTCGCGCGGAGAAAACTCAGGAAAGCGATTTTTTCTGAAACGGAAACATATTTTCTAGATTTATTGTGTGCGGAAAGCGTGCAAAATATTTTTATACATAAACGGCTTTGAAAAACCAAAAACGAAGTTCTGATCCGAGACCAAACAAAAAAATAACATTCTGCGTTGTCTTTTCGTGGCGATGCTAAAAGCTCGAATGAAGCTTTAGGGAAAAAATTAAATCATCGATCATCGAATAAATTATTCACGTGTTTCTGTACAGTTTAGGTGAACATTTGGCATTTAATTCCCAATTTTCGATGGAATGCTTTCAATGGAATTGATAAATAATTTAGTGATGTCGTCAAAATATTGATTCAGTGGACTAGAAATAGGAAAAAAAATATGATTTAAGCACCACGGTTTGTTAACAAATATCGTCATTTTCACTACGAAGCTTTGTTTATGAACTTGTAGAAGGTTTTTGATTCTTTGACAGCTTTCAAATTATTTTAGAAGCTTTAGAAATAATCAAGAAGTTTTAAAAGTCAATCTAAAACATTGCGAGATCTTGTTAATATTTGTCAAGATTTTTCATGTTTTCTAAAACTTTCATAAAATGTTCAAAAACTTTTAAAAAGTTCACAAAATGTTGTCTAAGATTTTTAAGCCTTACAAAGTCTGCAAATTTAGTTTCAATTGTTACACAAAATCTTTAGTAAATATTTCATTGAAGAAATGAACCGAAAATGCTTTAAAAAGCTTAACATTACTTCCGAACCTTCCCTACAATCTAAATGATTTATGAATAAATTTTTCGGTAATGTTTTCACTTAGACTTGGTTGTTACCGACAACAGCTTTTTTTTTGTCAATTGCGTTTCGACCATTCGATTAAAAGCACTGATTGATATAGAAGTAGAATTGGAGGTATTTGAGCTGTACTTCTAGGCCGGCCGAAGCTCGTAAATCACATCCGCAATTGATATTAAAATAATTTATATTCATTGGGACAGTGTTGAAAGCCATTAGAAATTCATTAACCAGTTAAATTAAATGAGAATTTTCCCAACAAAATTACATTTCCCTCCAATCTAGCAATCAGCTACTCCACTCGACTATTCAGATGGTTATTCCATATTTAAATTATTGTTTGTCAGGATTTTTTTCCAATTTAAATAGTTTCCATCGAAAGAAACGCTCGGCATGACCAATTGTTATTACATTTTGTCGAAACATTTTTCACAGTCATGAAAAAGCACTTAAAAGTTTAAAACTGGCAAACTATCGATAAGAGAAACTTTAAAAAGTGATGACAGCGGCTGATTGTCAAAATTCGATCCAGTGAATGACACAGTTGGCTGAAAACCAAGCTATTTTGTACTTAAGGTGATGTAGTCAAAAACCACGGTGTGCGAAGTTAAGATATTTCAATGATTTCTCGTCGCACGAGATGTTTTCCTAGACATAAGTTGTATAATTTATGTAAGCTGGATTCGGGAATCAAAAATTATAAAATTATTTAATTTCTTAAGACACAACCTAGCATGTAACTTATCTTAAAATTGTTTGTTGAGAAACTTTCAAATTTTACCCCACCAAATGAAGATATTGTGAGTTAATTAAATCGATACACATCCAAAGGATATTTGCTCTTCGGTTCGTTTTTCATGTTACCAAAAATATTTGTAGAACGAAGATGGTTTTTGTGTGTTGGATAAATTTGTTAAAGCTTTTGATGGAAGCTCAAAAAGCGCCATCTGCAGCCAGTTGGATTAAGTTCAGTTAAGTTTTCACCACAAGTTTTTGTTAAAAAAAAAGTTATGCGTTTCCACCAAACTGGATCACGTTCGTGGTGAAATTAGACCCTAAACATTTGCCCAACTGTCGCACACGCTTCTAGCGTGACTTATTGCCGAGTGAGCGGCATTTTTCACCAATTTTTTCTCATTCTTTAGCGTCATGATCTCTCCCCCATATCATCACGAATTTATGATCTCGTTTTGTTGTTATTTTTTGTTGATTCTTCGAGTTCTTTTCGGGTGTTTTATGATGGTTTTAATTAGTAGCGACAGTTTTTTACATGGTATCAATAAAGCAGATGTAAAAATAACTTAATCGAGGGTGCACTAGCATGCAACATTTATTGCTATCGAGACCACTTAATTACCATACCTGCTTAGAAAAAGATGATGTTTTCGCAGTCATTAATGAAATATGAAAGCGAAATGTCAAGAGAAACTTTTTCAGTGCCTTTGAAGAAACAAAAATATGGTAAAATAATATTTTATGTAAAAACTACAACTTTTGCAGTTTTATCAGACGAGAAACATCACCTATTAAATAACACGAGACATGGAAAATGGACTTTTTTACACATTAGCTAATTAAACGAAGAAAAAGCAAACAAAGAATAAAGTAATTGTGTGGCGAGAAAATTGCCGTCAAGCATGCAGTGATTTGTGATTGTAATAATTGTAGAGCGAACATAAATAAACAGAGAAACATCTGATTCAATGAAATCGAAACATCGCTTTAATCGCGGAAAATTGAGCAATAATTTTACGCTGCTGATTTCAGATTTTCAGGCCGGTAAGAACAATTGGGATTTTTCCTTCACGCAAAAGCGGCGCTCGACAACTCCGCGACCATTCATGACGCGCAGAAGTTACGATTCCACAGAACATTAAAAACTATTTTAATAATTTTTGCCCAAATCTGGAAATAATCCAATCCGATCCCGTACACGAAAATAATATTCATTATTTGCCAGATTTGTGAAATAACAGTTCTAAAGTGCTTTTCAGAATTTCATTTGAATTGAACATCGAAGAACACACGAAAACAGACATTCAAAGACGCGCTACGTCAACAATTGAGTCATAGTTTCATACACAAAAGCTTCAGAGAGCGAAAAAGTGTTAATTTCAGTAGAAGTGAACTTCTTACGTGTATTAAACAGTCACTTTTGATGACTTGTTCGTGACTTTCGTCACTGAAGGGTTGCTGCGTGACTGGTGATTTATGCGTTGTGTCAGGAAATTCTGTGAATGAAGACGCGTGGGAAGGTATGAAAATGGAATTTCTACGATTAGTTTTTTTATTTATGTAAGATTTACGCAAGATGCATCCAAAGTTTAGTCAAGAAAACTTTGTTTTTATTGTTATTTGTAAGAATTTGTTGCAGATTTTTCTACAAAAATTGCCAGTCTAAGAATGAAGAAGTTCATGAACCACTTGGTCAACACTCTAACCAAGGACAACTTATCATTTTCATACTTCCGAAACCTACACAAACGGTGACGTCATCGCTGAATCATCCCCATACAGCCTTGTTTATCCCATGTTTAGCATTTTTATTGCGCTTTATCAAGTCTGTGTGATCAGAGCTTCTGAGTGATGACTTCCACCCCGAATAAGGCACGAGCTCTGTTGACCTTGCTGGCCTGGGTGTTTCTCATCGATTATTAATTATTATTCGTTTGATTAGCGGGTTAAGTCAAGAATTTGACTGGTGATAATTAGCGAAATCGTGAAATTCATCAGCAAAAAACCCCCGAAAAGCGATGACTGCCCTGTCGACAAACCGAGTTACAAATCTAGTTACGAATTCACAATATTTATTAACACATTTTCAAGATTGCGAAACAAAAAGCGTCGAACTGCTGAGACAACAGCCGCCATACAAATTGAAAACAGATCATGTGACAGGCGCAAATGTTTTTGAAAGCGATCATTAGTCACCGTTCGGTGAGCTTTTGATTAACTTCGACCTGCACCACTGGGAAGATGGAAATTAGATCGAAAGCAGCGAATTGACCACTTATGTCGTGATTACATTTTCAAATGATAAAGGCCTACATACGAATTTAAATGGTTTTTAAAAGTTTTTCTTTATCTACGCTACTTGATGAGATTTTGCTTTTGCTTGGATCAGCGTTAGCTGTGAACGCTGCTTTATCACAAAGCAAATCGAAAGATAACTGAAAGCAAAACGAGATTGAGCGATAATTTCGCGGCGATGCCGTCACTCTTCGGCATAGATTCGCTCGATGTGGCGTTTTTCGACTCAACCAAGGCTTCCTGCGATGGTGTAGCTATCCAGCTGTGAGCAGTCGTCGTTTCGGTTGAAGTCGAGATTGAACTCAAAGTTGTTTCGTTACTGGATAACAATGATGTGACAAAGATGAACGGAGTTGTGCTGTCAGCAGTTGGTGACATCGTTGTGCTGTCAGCAGTTGGTGACATCGTTGTGTTCTCTGTGTGTGCAGCTGTCGTGCTGGCACCAGCAAGTGTCGTTGTCGGTGCAGTTGACGTCGTCGTGGCTCCAGCGACTGTGGTTGTCGCTGCAGTTGTGCTTTCTTCCTTCTTCTCGTCATCCTTGTCACTCAAAGCTTGACTAAGTGCGTAGCCACCAACGGCACCTCCCAAAGCACCTGCAGAAATTTTACGGTCATTCACAGTGTTAAACAAGTGCACGCAAGTTCCACTTACCGATTGCCAAGCCACCAGCAGTTCCAATGCCACCTGACGACTGTTGTGGTGGACCTGATTGTTGGTAACCACCTGGATGGCCTTTATAGCTGGGTTGTGGTTGATAGCCCGGTTGAGGGTTGGCAGAGTAAGCAGGCGGTGGACCTCCACCGTTATGGCTTTGCTGGTACGACGGCGGTGGCTGATTGTTGTTGTTTTGGGGCGGCGAGTGTTGGTTTCCGTAGCTCAACTTCGCTGCGTCATTGTTTGGTGCTGGTGCTGGAGCTTGTGCTGCTGGTGCTTGCGTTTGGGGTGGGCTACGAGTCGTCGCTTGGCCACTAGACTTGTGCTGCTTCTTAGCGGAAATAATTGGCACGTTCAGAACACAAATCGAGAACACCACAACAAAAACCTTCAATGAACTTTGTTTCTGCATGGCGATGCAAAGTTTTTTATTTTATTTTTCTCTTCTCAAATTCTTAGGATCAAATGTTTTACTTATCGATACTTCAACTGTTTGAATGCTGTCTCGGAACTGATTTGAATTTATCGAGAGTTTGAGTTTTACTGTGATTTTTCGAGTTTGCTGAATTGAGTTGGTTAGCGAAAAATTAAAAGGTGATAATTTTAACGACAAACTCAGCGGAACTGAGAGTTTATGCACGCCAAAGGAAAATCTCGTCAGTTGGTCGGCTGTTAAGGGCCTGAATGTGTCAGTTTATAATTTAATTGAAAGCAAGAGACTTGAGAGAATGGAAATTGCGAGAATTTTCTGCGATATTTCATGAATAAAAGCGGAACTTTTACCTTGCTGGTCAAGTGTCTCAACGGTTTTCTGTTCTGATTTAATCAAATCTGAAGATGGGTCAACCGTTGTTATTGATTCGATCGGTGCGTTTTGTACTTTTAGGCCTTCAACTGGAGCAGCAGCAGCCGAAAATTCATTACCAGCTTCCGTTCCATTGTTCGCCGAAGCTGCAGAAGTAGTTTCGACTGCACTGGTTGCGATCGAGTCTTGTACGATTGCTGCCAACGTCGTTTCACTCGCTGCTAATGTTGTGGCCGCATCGGAAATCTTTTCATTTACTTCAGTTGTCTCGCCTGACTTGCCACCGGAGTTCAAGGCATTACTCAATAAGTAACCGCCAGCTGCCCCACCAATTGCGCCGACTGCAAGCCCGCCTATGCCAGAACCTACTGCAGACGGTCCGGAGCTTTGTGGTTGATTTGCATCGGCTTGTGGATGATTGACGCCGGGCTGTGGTTGATTGAACCCTCCTTGTGGTTGAATTGGACCTCCGTGTTGCTGGTTTGGAACCCCTGGATGTACTTGGCTCGGAGCTCCCGGATGTGCCTGATGACCTCCTGCAGTTTGCGCATCAAGAGATCCGGGATGGTTGTGATGAGCTGCGTAGCCGTGAGGGTTCGGTGCTGGAGGTGGGTGATTCGCATCGTTATGTAAACTCCAGCCGATAGGAGGTGGTGCAGCGTCTGGTACACTGTGGTTAGCACTCGAGCCATGGTTCGAAGTGCTGTTTTTATGGTTTGTAACTGTTGAGTTCTTTTGACTTCCATTTTTCTGGTTGTGTTTGTGCTTATCTTTTCCAGCGTCACACGGATCGAGGTTGAAAATAAAAATCATGCAAAGAACGACTATAAAGACGGACAATTTTCCATTCACACTGCTCATCTTGGTGCTTCACTTTATTTCACAAGTTTTTTTTGTGTGTTCACAACTTGAAAGGGAAATCTAAATCTTTATTTTTTATAAATAAATTCTTTGTGGCAAGGTCTGTGAATGTCTACCTGACAAATTTCAGGGAACAACTGAATAAAATCTATTTTCTGTGAGAGCTTCGGTACAACAATCTTATCTGTTTAGAGAAGTGACTTTATCGCGAACTGGTAAATAAACGAAAGAGAGAGAACGGCCAGGGAGTAATTCAGGTGGCTTCCACCGTTTTCAGTCTTGCTTTCGCTGCTTCTCGGTGGCATCGAATCTGTCAAGGTCGGTCGCTTCTGCTCGACGACTTCGCCCATTCGGTTGTTCAGCGAGTTGACTGGATTCACAGAGTCGCTCAAGATCGTCGTCGATGTCGTTGAAGTTTCAGAAGAATTTGAAGCAACCAATGTGGTGGTGTCAGTCATTGCGGCGCTGTTGACTAAGTCGGCTGTCTGCACAATCGTCGTTTCACCAACAGTCAACGGAGTCTGAGTTGGCATTGCATCGACTGGAGAGACAGCAGCGGGTGTCACTGGGATGATTCCTTCAACGATGGGCTGCGCTGGTGGAATTGAAGTAGCTCCGTCGACAGGCACTGGTTGCAAAGCTGCTGGGTTGTACTGTTGGTAGGGATTATTTGGATCGTAAGGCTGCTGTTGTTGAGGGTAAGGCTGCTGTTGTTGAGGGTATTGCTGGTTCGGGTATTGCTGGTTCGGATATTGATTTGGATACTGCTGAGGATATTGTTGGCCATAAGGCATGTTTGGATCATAAGGTTGTTGAGCTGGGACTGGATTTGCGACAACGGTGGTCGGTGCTTGTGTAACTTCAGCGAATGGAGCTGCGGCGGCTGGTTGAGTGTTATTGACGATAATGACAGTAGTTTTCGGGTCGTCGTGATGGTCAGGTTTAAACGCGTTGTAGAGAGCGGCACCGCCAAGACCGGCAGCACCAGCGACGACAGCTGTCTTCAGAACTCCAGGTCCACCGCTTTGCTGTGGATATCCACCGCCGAAGCCACCACCTCCGAATCCACCGCCGCCACCTGGCTGAACTCCGTGATAATGATTTACAACTTGAGGCTGCTGTGCGATTCCGGGTTGTGGCTGATAGGCCGGCTGCTGGTAGCCGGATTGAGGCGGATATCCAGCTGGATGTTGTGGATGATAACCACCCGGCTGCTGTGGACTATAAGCTGGTGGAGCTTGGTTGAAGTTGGTCGGCTGATGTGCAGCGTGCGATGGATTTTGAGCGTAGGCTGGTGGTGGCCCTTGGTTTGGATACTGAGAGTATGTCGGTGGACTTTGCTGGTTGTTTGTTGGATAAGGCGGAGAGTTTGGTCTTGGCTGATTGGGTTGATTGTTTACTGGGTAAGGAGCTGACTGCTGTTTTTGATTATTATTGGCATTCCAGCCTGGTTGAGGGGCGTTGTTAACTGATTGGCCAGGATTTCCGGCCGGATAAGGCGCTGGCTGATTGTAAGCAGGCTTTGGAGCCTGTGCTGCGTATGCCGGCTGTTGAACTGGCGCTGAAGGTTTCGGCTGTTGTGGTGCATTGGGCTTGACATTGCCGTAGCTGAAGCTGGCCGGGTTTGCATGAGTTTGTGGAGCTGTTGCCGTCTTCTGACGACTTGAAGAGCTGCCCGATGACGACGAGCCCTTAGACTTGGACTTAGTTTTAGCGGCTGCGCTCAAATCGAAGCTTGATAGGAGTAGCAACCCGCAAATCACGGCAGTTTGAAACCTGCTTGGCTGTTGTCGCCGCATGGTGCTTTATTTTTCCTTTGATTTCACTTTCTAGAAGTTGGCAATTGTCCAAGAAACGTTAATTTTGTTAGCCGCTGTGACTCGTACAGCACCACTTCACGATGTTTTGAAAGAGTTTCTGTAATTTAGGTGCGAATAATGCAATCAGTGGACGGTTCAGAGGTTTTTCTTCTTGTTTTCACTCACTTTCTAACGAAATCGCAGCAAAAAAGCTGTTTCGATTGTTTATCTATTGAACAATGCTCCGAGGGGCGAACGTCAAGGATTTTTCACAATGAATCGACACAACACTGCCGATATTCAGATGTGAACAATTTTTTTCTCGTTTGATTAATGACGACGTTTTGCGAATTATTCAATTGAGTTTATGAGTTTGTTCGTTTCACTCGACTTGACTTCTCGAAATTTCTTGCAATCTCTGTGTTGCGTTTTTTGATCTTCTACGCGTTTGTAAATGTCAAATAATCTTCTCGATACGGCACAGAGAACAGGTTTTTACACACTTCAAATTCGAATAAATTTAATGATCAGGTCTTGATCACCGATTTTAGAAAACGTTGCGAATGATTCGACGGTTGAAAGAGAACTGAAGCATTGAGAAAACGTAGCTTTCGTATTTTTACGTGAGGCTTTTGGTTGTGTTTGTGAAGTTTTCAATTGAAATATCTCTGCTGCGTGTTGTTTTGAACAATAACAATGCGACTGCTACGAACACGGGGTGACGAATGAGAGAGAAAAACGTAACCGCTGCTGTGCTAAGCACGTAAATGGACATTCTTGTAAGAGTTGAACGCAAATGCTTATAAGAAAGCCGCTCTCCGACATGAATTCCAACAAGAACCTTAACGTCACGCAAGTCCATTTCGAAGGACAAGTCTCGAACTTTCAGCAACTCAGACTGCTGCTACTCAGTTGTATGCGTTAAGCCAATTTAAATTCTGCATATTAATTCAATTTAGACTCTGAAGAGCTTAGAAAACGTTTTTGTTATTGAGAAACTCATGTTCAAGTTCATGAAAGCAATAAAAAAGAATTGGAATGAACGAACAAAGAGAATTAAGAACAAAAAGAGATTTCAATAATTCCGGAATTTCTTCAGAATTGAGGAAACCAATTTCGGGTCCGTTAAACCGCTCGAACTGGAGTTCGATTGAACGAGATTGCTTTGACGTCATTGTTACGATGAATGGCTCAACCAGTTCGTTTCCAAAGCATGACGCAATGTTTTTCGCCAACCGCTTGCATTTTCACTCGCAGCAATTGTGCTGAGTTAAACACGCGTCGGGGCTTTCCATAACGGCCAATTGGGTCGACAGGCTTTCACTCGCGTAGACGAATTGACAGAAGCAGTGACGACACTTTTGTGGACGACTTTCACAAACTTCTTTTTAATAAACACATGTTTAGTCAACTTTAACTCGCCTGCCCAGAGCTGAATACACAAAAACACAACCGGAACACCAAATTACACTTGCAATTACTTTGTGTACCTTACTTAACGTGACAATTCATCAAAAACTGTTTTATTCACGATCAAATTTGTTAATTGCTGCATTTGCGGGCTGTAATTCGAGTGTTTACTCAATTCGGGCACAGAGTTTGTTTAATAAAGGTCGCACCAAAAATGTTCAAGCTCATGAATTTTAAAAAATATTTGATGGCAACTTGCGTTGCGGCAAGGTTGTCGGGATTTTTCTTCATCTCTATCGACTTCAAGACGTTTACGATCCGGACAGATCGGACGACGAAGGTGATTTTTGCACTAAGCTGCTGTCTGAGTTTGTATTCATTCAGTTACGATGGGCATCTACCGATTGGCTTCATATCCAAGTCAAAAATGATGGAAAGCCTTGTAAACATTCTTCTAAACGGCGTTATCTTCTCGGCCAGTTTTTTTAAGTTCTCAAACTTTATTTATAACAACAAAATCTTCAAAATTTTTAAGGAATTGCAGTGGTGCATGGATAAGGTGAACAATTTGACGATAAAACTTAAGATTTTCATCAACTGTCGTTCTAGATTGAATGTTTATCTGCAAGTTTTTCAGAAAAGCAGCGACTTTTGCTTGCAAGTTCAGTTCTGGTGGTCTATAACGTCTTCTACATTTTCATTACAATATGGTCTCGACTGCTGTTTGACGTTCTAGGCATCACAAGCATGATGACTGCGAATAACCTTTTCATAATTGGATTCAACACCTGTTTGTTCATTCAATTTGACATTTTCTTGTGTATGCTGCTGTTGAGTGGCTGTCTGGTTATGAATTCTTTGAACAAAGCTTTGCAGAAGTGTTTGTCAGACAAAAACGATTTTGGTGTCTGCGTGATTCAGAAATGTTCGCTGATCTACATGAAACTGTGCGATGTGTACCAAAACATTTCGCGTGTTTTTGTTATATTAAACCTCGTTTTTATTGCTTGCTACATCGTTTACAACTTGGTCTTCTGTTACAGTCTGTTTATCTACCAAAAGAATCCCAGCGAACGCATGTTTTACTTTTGTCAAATAACGTTCACGTGGATGATCCTTTACACTCCGACGATTTTCTGCATGTTCGCAGCTTCTAGCAAAGTTCTGGCGGAAAGTAAAACCACCGCGAATATAATTCAAGTAGCTGCTATCAGAAGCAGAGATCCAGAGATTTTAAGACAAAGTCAAGTGTTCGGGTTGATGGTTGAAAACAAAAAACCTGTTGTGTCTTGCGCACTGTATAATCTTGAGTGGTCAGTGTTTTTTATTCTCATCGAAAGGATTTTCTCATATTCAATTATTATTTTCCAGTTTTACGATGTAAGAAAGTAGTTTCTTTGTACACTATTAAAGTATTCAATGATTTTCCAATAAAAAAGCAGAAAAATTTCAACTATAGCATCGATTTTCAAGCTGCCATGTCAAGTCACATGGCTTTAGTTAATTAAAGATTTATTTACACAAAACTGATAGCAACGAAGAAGAACTTCATTAATTGACTAAGATTTTGATCAAAATGTGGTTAACTGACCTTCCGTGTTTGTCCAAATTTTGTCAAGCCAACTTCGCGTTGAAGTTTTTCATATTTCTGACATTTAATTTTACTGCCACTAAAAATTGGAAAAAATCGATGTTCAACTTTATTTACAGCTTTATTTTACGACAAGTTCTGCTTACTCAACAACCTCTCAACTAATTATTCTAATTTACTGAATTAAGCTTGTAAGTAACTAAAAGTACAGCTATTCAGGTCTAATTCACTTATCGAATTAACGAACTTAATTATTTTTCTCTTAAATTCCACCACCACAAGTGTGTCATTTCTATTTTTGTCTTCATTTATTCAGTAAAGATTAAGAAAAAACCAAAAATTTTCAAAAATGTTCAGCTTCAAGTGGCTTTTAGTGATCACTCACGTCATCGCGAAGCTTTCAGGATTTGTCTTCGTGTCGATTGATTTTGAGACGTTTACGATACAAAAGCGATTTTGGAACTATCTGCTGATTGCAATCAGCAAGTCACACGTATATGCCACTCAAAACTGATAGAACTTCTAGTCAACTTTGTCCAATCTGGCCGGCGACTAACATTAGGATCGTGGGTGTTGTTGACGGACATAAATTTGTTTCCATTTTAAAAAACCTACAGTGGTGCAGAGATAACGTAAAACATTTTGTTTTCAACTAAGTTTTTCCTGTATTCACCAATTACAGCTAAAATCAATTGTTGAACTACCGTTTAGCTGGTTTTGTACAACGGTTTGGTGCTTTTCGTTCTGCTTAGTTGGCTATCATAAAATCATGGGGCTTATGGTTTCAATCATCACCTTGGACTTTGTCATCTTTTGGATCACAACGCTTTGCTACGTTCAGTTCTGCATGATGTTGCTGCTTTTTTGTGGTTGCATCATAACTGCATTGAACAAAGCTTTGCAATGCCACTTGGAACTGCCTGGTATTCAGAAGAACTGCGACATTGTAACAAACACATCTAATTTGTATAACAAACTGTGCGATACTTAGGACAACGTGTCAAGAGTTTTTATATCGTGGATTTGTAATACTGGCTACTTATGCTACAATATCTTGGTGTACTACGCCGTGTTCATTTACTCGAAAAGCCAGATCAAAAGTACTTTCTACTTTGCTTTGTCAACTTCACTTTGGGTCATGCACTGTCTTGATAAACGGAGCGGCTGGGAAACTTGTCACAGAAAGCAAACGAACCGCTGACTTATTGCAACAGCTGACAAGCCACGATAAAGACCAAAAAAAAACTCAAGAAATGCAACATGCTGACACTTTTGATAGAACATCGAAAGTCAATAATGTCGAGTGCACTTTTTGAGCTGAACTGGAAATCTTTGTTCATGATTATCAGCAGTGTTTACCCGTACTCGATTGTTAATGTGCAGTTTTATTACGTTGCTAACGATGATCAGACTTGTAAACAATATATGAAGAACTTTTAAATTAAAGTTTTTTGTTATTAAATCTTCGCGGATTTTTCTGAAGATCTTGATTAGGATAACTGAAAAAGATTTTTGTTTATTGACTAGTTCTGAATTTAGAAATGTTTTATGCATTCTTAGCAAAGCAAACCCAAAGCCATGTATCGGAAGCTTGTCGCCCACTTGATAATAACTATTCGTGATGACAATTGGAACAGTAACTTTTTGAGAATTTGGAAACTTTAAACATGTCCGTTTGTAGACAATAAAAGCAAAAGTGGTGACAGCAACTCGTGGGAAGCTGAGCCAAACCAAGTTAAAGCGGATCAGTTATTGCACGATCCGTCGTCTCGGCAGTCGGTGGTGAAGGAAATGGGAGAAAATGTATGACGTCAAACGTTCATAACATAAAAACAATTTTGTTGTCAAACGTTTTTACATCGTGGACATTGAAACTATGTTTTTAGCTAAGGACGAGTATTTGAGTTTTATCGCTCGTTTAATTATTCAGTGTAAACGTAATAAATTTTCCTGAACTTGCACAAAGAAATTATTTAAATTTGCCATTTGTAGATTACAAAAAAAGAATCTCGAAGCTGACAACAACTCACAAGCTGGTCCACAGCAGATCCAAGGTTGATCAAGAAAAAGCAATTCAAAATGCAACTGATGCTTTTGAAAAACGTACAATCACTGAAAACTAAACCGTCAAACGGTCATAATTTTCATAGTAAGAAATGTGAAAGCAATGTTTATGAATCATCTTATTTTTCTGAGAACTGTAGATTGTGTATATGCATGGTACTGATAATCGCTAACACAGAGTGTACAAATGCCACAAATTTTGCCAGCTTGCTTACTTTATAAACTTCGTTTTGCTACTTAGGCACATATAAGTATGTTTTGTGGTGAAATGCAACCACATTTGAGATGTCCGATTTAACCAAACTTTAAGTTTGTACATCTTTTTAACGTTTCGAACGTCAGCCAGTGTATCGAGCTTCGAGTAACACCGACAAAAGTTTTCTCCGCTATTTAATCAAAATAATTAAGTTTCACTAGCTCAATTGAAATCACGCACCGCTCTAAACCGAGAATTTCGAGATTTTCTTAGAATTTGTTGTTGTGATCGAGAATTTTCAGAAACGAAGCCATCAGTTCATCAGATATTACGCCGAAGAAGAACACTGTCGATATGGAGAACCATGTTTTTGGCAAGGCGAGGTCTAAGGACGAGTGTTTCAGCTTCGTGGCTCGTTTAATTATCCACGTTCGTGAAATGAGTAAATTTAATGCATTTTCTTACTTGTACAAAGAAATTTTTAATTTTATCATTTGTAGATAACACCGAAGCAGGCAACAACCCACAAGCTGGACCGCAGCAGAATCAGGTTGAAGAACAGCAGAGGATCCAATATCCGATTAATGATTTTGAAAACCAAACAATCACTTAGAAAATAAACTGTCAAAAGGTTTCTTAATTTTTCTAAATAATAAATATGAGTACGAACACGTTGAGTGGTGAGTTCAAGCCATGCATAATGGTGAGTTGTCCAATTTCACCACACTTTACGTTTCTACGTCGTCTGTACGTTTCGAAAGTCAGTCATCGTTTCGAGCTTCGAGTAACATCGACACAAATTTTCTCCGCTATTTAATCAAAATAAATAAGTTTCACTAGCTCAGTTGTAACCTAGCACCGCTCTAAACCATGGAAGAGGACAACTCCTGGCGCAGCCCGTCGTTTCGGCAGTCGGTAGTGAACAAAATGTAAGAATTTCGAGATTTTCTTAGAATTTGTTGTTGTGATCGAGAATTTTCAGAAACGAAGCCATCAGTTCATCAGATATTACGCCGAAGAAGAACACTGTCGATATGGAGAACCATGTTTTTGGCAAGGCGAGGTCTAAGGACGAGTATTTGAGCTTCGTGGCTCGTTTAATTATCCACGTTCGTGAAATGAGTAAATTTAATACATTTTCTTACTTGCACAAAGAAATCTTTAATTTCACCATTTGTAGATAACAAAAGTAAGAACCCCGACGCTGGCAACAACTCACAAGCCGGTCCGCAGCAGAACCAGGCTGGACAGCAGGGAATCCAGGATCCGATTAATGCGTTGCAGAACCTCGCTAGTCAAGGCACGCGCAACGTTCAACCGCAGATGATGGGACAACAACAAGGACCCGGCATTATGCAAGGCCAGAATCAAGGCGTCATGCAACAGCAGCAACAGGTCAACATGCAAAATCAAGTCCCAGGGATGATCCAATCGCAGATGAACCCACAAATGAATCCCCAGAACCAAGGCAACATTGGACAGCCTCAGTTAAATCCAATGAATCAAATGCAGATGAACCAGATGGGACCTGGGGCTGGGCCAAAGCTCGTCAAACGTAACATCGGACCAAACCAAGTTGGTGGGCCAATGAATCCTCAGGTAAACCAGATGAATCAGATGGTTTCGAATCAACAGCAGATGATGGGAGGACAAAACGTACTTGGTAATGCTCTAAACCAACCAGGACCATCCCAGGTAGGACAGCCGCAAATGAATCCAATGATGAATCAGAATCAAATGAACAATCCAGTCATGGGCGCTGGAATGATCCCGGGCAACAATCAAATGAATAACCAAGGCATGATGGGCGTCCGAGGCATGGCTCCGAATCAAATGATGAACCAGCAGATGAACACTGGGCCACAACAAATGATGAACAATCCTCAGCAGATGATGAACATTCCGCAACAGATGAACATGCGCAAGCAAGAAATGATGATGCCGAACCAAGGCGCCGGTCAGTTTCAGCCTGTGCGCAATCCTACTCCGAATTTCTTGCGTCAGTCGCCGTCGCCGATGTCAGTTCCATCTCCGATCGGTCTCCAGCACAACACAATGGTCGCTAGTCCAGCAATGGTTCCATCGCCTCAGGCACCATTGTCGAATCCACCGCAACGCGTCGGAATGGGACCAAACGTCATGGCGCCTTCGCCGAGCAGCAACATGAACACACCGGGACAGCCGCAAGGTGATTACGTTCAAAGCCCGATGAATCCTCACGACGACCAAATCTACCGCGAGAAGTATAACCAGCTCACAAAGTACAAAGAACCGTTGAAGAAGGTCATCTCGCGAGTCGGAACTGAGAACAACTCCGAGAAGGCAATCAAGTTGAAGAAGTTACTTGAAATTTTATCGAACCCAGAAGCGAGGATTCCACTCGAAACACTCGTCAAGTGCGAAATAGTTTTGATGAACCAATTCGGAGCTTTGAAAGACGTCGGTCCGACCAGCATCAACAATCCGTTGTTTGATGCGATTTCCAGCAACTTGCAGAACCCGCTGGCCAACCACACAATCCAGCGCACATTCAAGCCGAGTTTGGAGGCTTGGTTCGGCCCTGAGATCAAAAACTTGCCGCCATCGAGAAAGCGTCGATTGTCTGACGATCAGGTCGTGCCCAATGTCAACGAAATCCCGCACGTTTTGCAACGCGAGATCGCCAGATTGGACGCCAAGTTTAAGATCACACTCGATCAGACTGCACAAACCATCGGATCTAAAAGCATCAAGTTGATTTGCTGTTTGGACGACAAATTCCTTCCTTGCGTTCCGCCAATCAACATCAGCATTCCAGAGAATTATCCAATGTCATCGCCGCAGTGCAACATCTTGGAACACAACACTCCGTTTCTGATTGCAGTCGAAAATTCTCTGCGCGCTCGCATTTCAAAGCTGCCAGAGCGTTTCTCGTTGACACACATTCTCGAGACTTGGACCTTGGCCATACGGCAAGCGTGCAATCCATCGTCATCGTTGGTGGAACCATCGGAAGCATCCGTCTTGATGGCTGTTTAAAAGCCAGCAGTACTGGGGATTTATTTTTTGTAATGAAAATTAAGAAATATTGAAATAAATCACTTAACAAATGAAAGTAGAACGTTGTGATGTTCAAGTTCGATGTTTAGTTTCAGTTCTAGGGTGGCTGGGAGATAATGTTCAAGGGAAGAAATTTCAAGCCCGGTTAGGTTTTCTAGAAGATAACAATGCAGGAACGGAACACCTCTAGCTCGACACTGAAATTAAACATGTTTCTAATCGTAAAATCTAATTCACTTGTTAGTAAAAAGCTTCCGACCCAAAAGCTCCATTCGAAGCTTTCAAAGCTTGGGAATTTTTTTACACCAATTGTTGATCTAACCACAAGCAGCTAATCTCTTCAAATTGATCACCGAAGGGCAATAAATTTAACTAGTTTCTGTTTATCACGACAGCAAATTAATAATGAGCAGTCGTTAAATCGGAAACTTGGATTTCGCCGGTTTTCTGAATATCAATTCCGCGCATTTTTTATTTCGTTGAATTTTATTTTATACCGCGTAGAATTTTGTTATTTATATCGCTGGTAAACAAACCGAATATTCGAGTTTTTCTTTATCATTGTTTGACTTCTATTTCTGAACCTCACACCTTTAACGAAGAGTTAGTTAGCTTGGTGCGGCTTTTTTCATAAGCGAGGCATTTAAATTGCGTGGGCCACTTGGACTTTGATCCTTGATCCAAATCACATCTTCGATCACGCTTGACTAGAGTGACTACACTCGCTAAACGCGACCGATCGCAAAGACGGAAGTAAACCGAAAATAGAAAAAAGAAGGCAAGCGCTTTGACAAGCAACTTTATTACTCATAAGAAATCACGTAGCTTTAATTAAAATTCAAAGATACGATACTCGCTCGGCGTACGGGGAAGGTCAAAGACACTGCGACCATTGCTCGGAAGGCAGAAAAATCACTCAGAATAGGCGTGACTGATACGAGGGACTAACGCAAATAAAACTCCATCTGCGCCTTTGAACATGTTGCGAAAAGAAAATTTCACGCAGGAAGCGCTTTTGCAATCTTTGTGTAGCTGTTGTGGAGCTAAACGTGGCTTTTAGATCAATAACTCTTTATCAGAGACTGAAAATGGGGCAAGGCTGAAAAAACGTTAAGTTTCAATGTCGGAAGAATTTATTTTGAGCTGTTCAGATCGTCGCCGCTTGCCGACGCACTCGTTATCATCTGTACACAGCTTTTCCCGATCTTTAAAACTAGAGCAGAACAATAATTTTGAATCACACGCTTATTGTGCCATATTTCTATGTGTAAACAACTGACTCTGTCAATAACTTTCATTATACCTCGTTTTCAAATTCAGCGGCTAAAATTGACTTTTAAATAAGAAGAATGATCATTGCACGATCTACGTGAGAACCGTCTCGTCGTAAACAACTTTTGCGTTCAACGCTAATTTCATTCCATTCGGAAGGTAATTAAAGCTGATAACGATTAAATGAAAGTTGCCAGGGCAGGGGTTAAGAAAACAAAGGAACAATTGAACAGCATAATCGAAAGTTTGTTTTTTCCAGGTTTAATTATATGGCACGAATTTTGGTGACAAAGGATTTACAATTGTTTGATTTGACCTTCTTGAATCTTCTTAATTAAAATTTCTTTTCCGAAACATTTTTCAGTTGGAAAATTAGGAAAATCAGTGGAAAAAATCTCTGTTTTATCAGTCAATTTTATCAAATTTCAGTGTCCAACTTCTCACACTGTTGATTGCAACGACGTACTTCCCAGAAGCGTTATCATTCCTGCCACCTTGTGTTGATAACACTTCGAGTGTCAGTGGGGAGTGACTGCTTAACAGCTATACAGTAACTTTACGACCTTGCCGTTGTTCTGAAACCGTTTATCTTAGAACACATTTCTAAAGATATTCTTATCATTTAATCGCTACAATTATTCTTGATCCGCTTTGCAAGTAGATTTCGTAACCGCAGACTTTTCACCTATTTTCATTGTTCCCAATTGCAAAAGTTCATTATTTCACTGCACAAATGACATCACCGCATGTTTATTTACAAATTTTTCATTCATTCAACCTGACTTGCCTCCCAAGTGCACTCGATTTCATTTTTCGCCGCCAAAATCCGAATTTTCCTTCGTGCACTCGTCCGTTGTCGTTGCCAAAACGAATCTTGCACAAGTTTTGCAATTGAATTCGGACAGTCGTCGATTTTTCACGACGCTAAGCAATGTCTGTTCCCTAAATCTCAAGCAATTAATTTTCTGTCGTGAAAATTGGTTTCGCTAAGCACGTGTGAAATTCGTGCTGAAGAAAACGAGAATTTTCGATCACGCTGCCAAAAAATGTCTCAATTTCCTTCGTAGAGATGATTTTTTTTAAATATCTCAGCGATTTCATCGAGGGCGAAAGCAAAGCACAATAAATTAAAGCAATCGACCCAGAAATGTGCGCCAGAAAGTGAAGAAGAATCTCGATTGAACTTTGGAACTTCTTTTTCTCGCTTTTCGCAGCGCATCGTACACTTCGGCGTACACAATCGGTCCCAGAAATTTACAACGAAGCAGCGAATTATAATGTTTTCGTGAACCAAATCTTCTCGCTCTAAGATCTTAGCACGTGAATAGCATGTGGACAGTGTGTAGCGCGATTCAGTTAAAGGCGGGTTTTCTCACAAGCTGAGATAAAAGCAGCGACGAATCGATGTGATACTCCTATTATTGGCTTCTCAGTTTTCTATTTTCTATTGCATGAACTTTTATTTAGACGCCGGTTAACGATTCACAAAACCCCTAATGAACTCGTTTCAGAATTCTTTGCATGCAGTGGCTTGTTAGCGACGTTTTTTTAATCGCCGAAGGCTGCGCTTTTGTGTTGGACCTTGGCCAGAACGACTCTGTTCAAATATGTAAATGGATATTCGCCGATTTGACGCGGGAATTTTTCAATCGACGAAATGATTTCACACGCAGTGCCAAACGAACAAAACGATACAAATCGTGCCTTCTTCGAGTCAAATCGGTCCAACCGGTCAAATCGGTATACCAAATTTGCCACAAAACCCGAAAACAAAGTTGTTTTCGCTTCAGAACGAACATACATTCTTATTTTGTAATACTAATCGTGGTTTCATGACTTCTGATGGAACTGGAATGATAGTCAACAATATCCAAAAACATCCGGACGCTCGTCGTCAATTGCCGAACAATTGCGCAATCTTTGAAATTTTTGTTGTTGACGAAATTCGAGAGTTGCGAGACAATGTACAAGGTTTAATGGACGCTCAAATGGCTTTTGACTTCATTTTCGAGCGCGATCGGACTTTTCGGATCCGCATGCCGTCCTTAGCAACGCCCAACCGCAAGACGAACCCTCGAAACGTCGCTTCCAAGAAAGCTGAACTGTCATAAACAGAAAATTTAACACATTTTGCTTACTCATCGAGTCATTGCATCAGCGTGATCGCTTGCTGTTTGTTGAACGGGCGCGTTTCTCTTGTTCGTGCGCTCCGATAGTAAACAAACAGATTGGATGAAAAAAAAATCGTACAAGGCAGAATGAGAACAGCGTCTTATGATAAAGCGAGCAAGCCACTTGAAATGAAACCACGTTTCGAGGGAGTGACTCGCTGTGTCCGCGATTCTTGCTTGCTTTTCATTTCCTCGACGATGCGATATTGATACGATTGAACTGACGTCACCACGCGACACGACTTCGGTCGCAGATGTAAAAAGACGAAGACAAGGTATTTTTAGCCAGCTGGTACGAGCGCGGAACGAGATTGTAATTTCTCTGTGATTCCGGTTTCGCGTGTTGTCGAGAGAGAAATTTGCGACGAACCGGATAAAAGTAGACTCGGTGTTGGTGGTAGATCTCAACTGTTATCACGAGAAATCCAATTCAAGTGTCTACAGCGGCCCGCATCGATTCAATGGAATTCTCACCTTCATGGAAATTTGAATTCTCGTCGTTTGCGGAAACAAGCGGTGGCAAAGTTCCGCGAAGAGTCTGCTGGGAAGAACGCGTGCTGATAATGATGTCACGATCCAGACACATGCTTTCGCCCATTGTGTTGCTTATCGCAAGAATATAAGAAAACGAAATTTCAAAGACGCGTGACTTCGGTAAGCAAAGAGAGTGGCTCACGCGGACTGATAAGCGCCGAATCTTTGAACACGAACTTTTATTGATTCAATTAATGTGTGAAGACCTCGCATCTGCGGATCCGGTTCTCACCGCTGCTTTGTGAGTCTGATTCGTTTTGATTACGGACAGACTTTGCAACGGGTGCGATTAAATTTCAGCGCTTCCAGATTATCGTATTACGTGTGCGCTCAGAGGTCAGACGGCTGAAGGGGAAATAAATTCTTGGTTTCATTCTTCGGTGGATTTGAACAGTCAGCGAAAGGAAATTTAAAGCTTTTTGTTGACAAACAGGCGAGTGAAACATTTTTAATAGTTGCATAAACAACAAACACTGTCTGATTACCCGGCTGCGACGAGCGAGCAAAAATAAAATTGAAAAGCCACAACTTGTTGACGGATACAATAATAAATATTGTAAGCGAGAATTTAATTAAACTCCCTACTCAATATGCGCTGTTGCTTCGGCGAAATTAATTTTCTAATTTTCGTCTTATCAGCCAAGAGTTTTAGTCAACAAAAAAAACCAAAAGAAACCGAGATAAACAAATTCAATGTTGACCCACAGCAGCGCGCAGTTGGTCCAAATGTTTCTGATTATTTTTGTGACTGTCAACAATCTTGAAGGCCTTAATGCGCGGAATTGGGGTTATGGGGTGTATTGGAAGACCCAAAATCTCAATATTATTTTTGTTAACTTTATTTGTTTGTTTTTGCTGGATTTTTACGCTTAAAAATTGTGGCAATCAGTACACTAGCAGTGCCTTCATTCGTGATTATAGTTCAAAATGTTTTATTTTCTTTTTAAGAAGCGACTTAGTGGAAAGGTACAAATCTTTTTTTTTTCTTAAGTGTGGGAAGGTACAAATCTAACAAAAATATAAACGTCAACTTGCGCCACCTGCAGCTCGAATTATATTTTTCAGTTTTTGAGGTTGGAAACGTTTTTTTCATATTCCAGTTTCCGGTTAACAACGTCTCGCTTTTACACCTTATTGATCCGCTGTATATGTCCGATGCATTAAAGATGACAAATTTAACTTGCCATATTCAACAACAACGCCCTCTATCAACAGTTGCAAACTTAACAACAAGCGGTCATAATTGAAGGTTAAAAATGAGTAAACTCTTGTGACATACTAAATAAAATTCCTCAAAAAATTAAGTTTTTTAAAATGCAAATAAGAAACTCACTTAAATCTACAGAATCGCCCCAAAAATATCTTTCTCAGCTTGCTTACCCCGAAAACAACATCTTATAAACAAAGCAAAGCATAATAAAATCATCAAAGTGTCAAAATATCACTTCAAAACCACAACTTCCACAAAAGCTGCTAACGAACTAGCCTTAGGTGGAATGTTCGTGCAAAAAAGGAGGTTCAGGGTGTTTTGCTCGGCCTTTGGGAAGCTTTAGTCTGACACTGAACAAAAAGGCGTGTGTCGATAAAAAGTTGGAAACTTTCCATCACAAACAAGCGGTCGCGACGTGCAAGCTGCTGTTGAACCTGCATGAACGACTCCAAAGTTCAGACAGCGACGAAATACTTTCGTTGTAGAACGCAATGAATGTTGCACCACACCAGATGCTTGATTGATTGAACAAATCTATTTATAGTGACGCTTCATTTCATTATAAACAACTTCCAACCGAGCGAGAAAAACATTTTTGACTTCTTCTTGTTTGTTCTCGACTGATAAGCGGGCTTGATGTGTGTTCATAGTCTGAAGCGACTGCGAAGAAAAACGCGATCACGACCAGACCACATGTTAGACTCTCGCCTCAATTGCTGATAAACAACAATTTCATTAATTGTACGCTTGCAAAATGTGTGTCCACTCAGCTGGTTTAATCGCGAAAGAATTCCGAGCCTATCTGATAGCCGCAGAAAATGTTCACCCGGATCAAATGTCCCCGGTGCTGACGCAGAAAGGCGAGCAGAATAAGGTCGGGTGCGATTTGCGTGGCGGGGGAAGTCAGGAAGGAACTGAAGGTGTTGCTTGTTATCGATGCAAGTGACCCTTGATGTTGTAAGATCGCTTAGCTATCAGCGATTACTACACTACAAACCAGTTGGCTGAACATAAAGTGTTTTCATCATTTCCAGCTGATAAGATAAAATCCAGGCTGAACTGGATCGTGGGTCGGGCGTTGTTTTCGAAAATAGAATTTGCCGGTTCAATTTGAGACAATTGATAACGAGTTTATCAAGAAGGAAAAAGCCGTCTGGAGGTCTGCGAGTTGGCGATAATGGGATTTTGATCTGTTTGAGATCCCATTTGATAGCGACGCAAAGTCTTTTCACTCCCCCGGTCAATGACAGACTTGGTGTTGCTACGATTTTTCTTCAAAGCAGCTCTGAACCAGATAAATTAACGACTTTGTTATGATTACAGCCAGATCGAGTGAATGTGAGAAGCGGCGGTGTTTTTTGGATGGATATAAGTGAGAAGCGCTTCAACGTGATGGAATCGTGATCGTCTCTAGAAGTAAACACATTCCGCCTGACTCTCGCTTCGAGCTCATGTTCATCGGTGAAACAAGAAGCTTTTGATGAGATTCAATTGATGGCGAAATTTTCTATGCCGGCATGAGTTAGATAAATCATTGCCACCGTTTATTGACTCATATAAGCGGGAGTTTGATAAAAATGTGCGAAAATCAACTGTTTCCAAGTGGGAGTGTTCGTAACTGGGGGAGAACACGTCATTATGAAGTGACCCGGTGTCAGCTGAAATCCTCCAGGAAAGCAAAATTTCGCGAAAACACTCAAGTTTCAAGTGTCTACACTGCTTCAAGGTCAGACAAATTCAAGCCTTAAAGTTCGCCTTGCACTGAAAGGTTTCTTTTTTACACGCTTTTCTTACGGTTTCAGTTTAACACACACGTCGATCAACGAATTTCTAAACGGGCGACGTCAAAAGAGATAAAAAAAATTCGCTGCTCGCTGTCGTAATTCACTTTCGAGAGATAGCCACGCGAAATGTGGGTGTAGCTGGGTGTAAATTGTTGATGAGTTGAATGGAAAGTCCCATGCGCGCCTGAAAGATGATCTCATGTTTAGAGTCCGTGTGTTGGACAGAACCAGATTTGTGAAATATTTTTGGACGGAGATGAAACGATCGCGGAGGTAAAGGAAAGTCTAGCAAACAGCTGAAACATTGTTGACGCCGAACTTTCAAATAAAAGACTAGGTTTAATGTTTTTTAAAATACTTTCACTACTTTTTAGTATTTTTTGCGTTATTTTTTAATGACTTCTACGTTTGATGACAAAGATTTAACTCAAAATCACAGAATATTCTTAATCATTTAACAAAAATATTTTCATTTACGTCAGCAGAGTAACAAAAGAACACAAAAATTCAAAAAAAAAGAATGAAATAACGACTCTAGAGTTAAGTTGCTGGCTTGAGCTCTTGTGATTCATCAGAAACTGTTCTTTTTCTTTTAGCACATTAGTAACTTTGATCTTCATTCAGTGGTTGTGTGACGATGGAATGTCGGTTCAGTTTTACCGGGTTTTTAATGATTTAAAGTTTCGACAATCGAAATCGATCATTAAATGATCAACTTTTATCATTCGACAGTCGGTTTTTCATGATGTAACATCTAAATCGACTGCTTTTCAACTGTCGAAGCTTTCAAATGTCCAAAAACGTCGTTAAAATCCTAATCCAACTTCCACCCACCGCACACACTCCTTGTTAAGCTTCTGAGCTCGTCTCAACTTCCGTTTAGTTAAATAAAAATAAAATGCAAACCGAAGACTTGAGATCAACATGCGCTTTGTGTGTTCGCAAACGGGTTTAAAGAACTAATCAGGTAATTTGCGTGTGTGTTTGTGATTCAACAAAGTGCGGCTTGCAGTAACGAGTGACTCGTCGTGTGTTGATCCAAGGTGTTCAGGTTTGGGACGATGCTTCTTGGCGTCGACGATTGTGATATTGAAATGATGGTCGGGGCGACGATGTTGTTCTTGCCCTTTGACTTGTCCTTGTTATGACGCTTCACGTGCTTCGATAAGTGATCAGATCTCATGAAACGGCGATCACAGGTGGAGCAGACGAACTTTTTCTCTCCGGTGTGAGTACGTTTGTGACGTGACAGTTCATCAGATCTTGAGAAGCGGCGGCCGCAGTTCTCCCACTTGCAGAAGAAGGGGCGTTCACCGGTGTGGGACCGCGTGTGTGCCTTCAGGTGACTCGACTTGAAATAGTTCTTGCCGCAGTTGGGGTAATCGCACTCGAAGATTCGTCGTCGCTCTTGCGTCGCTTGAGTGCGGATTTGAGTTTGCTTTGCAGGTGTGGGTGAAACGATGGCTGACGATGATCCTGAGGGCAATAACAGAAAGCCCGACAAATTGCTTCCTTGTTGAGCGGTGGCGTACAAGATGCCTTGAGGCGTCAGCTTTGGTGCAATGATTGGCAATTGTTGAAGGTGTTTTGCTGGTGTTGGTTGCGACATTTGGAAGAGAATGGCCGGTGACGTGGAAACGCGTTCGCACTTGGTCAACATCATCGGCGACAATGAGTCATTGGTATTTCCATTGTAGATCGGTGAAGCTGCACCATCGCCACCGCTCGATTGCGATTGACTGTTCTTCCTTCCCATTTTGTACTTTACACTTCTAAACACATTCAAATGGATGTCATTGTCTTCGCATTTCGGGTGAATGACTTGGCTAGATGAGCTTGTAACTGCCGATGTACAAGTTCCATCTTTGTTGACACGCATAATCACGCTGACACGCTGTGCGGGCATGTCAACTGGCTTGAAGACGTCACTCGAGCAGAAGCTCAGATCTTCTGGTGGTGGCGTGAACGACGACGACTTCTCAATGAAGTTGATTGAGTCACGAGCGTACATTCGCTTTCGTGGTGGCAAATCTGATTCATCTTCAGTGTCGGATGGGTTTGGTGTCACCAAACCTTTGGGCAAGTCCAGCTCGTTCAATTTACGCTTCAGCGTGTGCATTTCTTCTGATTTCTGTGAAGGACAAAGAGTTGAAATTGATGAGATCTGTTAAGCGGGTGGTGCAATAAATTGCGAGTAGAAAAAATGCAATCAATTGAAGCGTCTTGCTTGAATGAAAAACTCTTAAGGTTGAGTCATTATCTCGTCCGAAATCGGCGACAAACTTGAAGGCTAATTTGTCGAAGGCTAATTTTTTCCATTTCCCTTGAAACTTCGTCGGTTTTCAAGCGTTTTCTCTTTATAAAGCTTTTTTGCGAGGCAGATAAGCTTTGGTAGACAAATTGTCACCTATTCAAAGATCAAAGCAATTTCAACAAGTTTCTCATAAGATAAAAGCTGTGATTAACATATTTCCATTAAGCTTTTAAAAGGTCTTGTTGAAATTTTGCATTCTTGTTGGATCAGCAGACTTTCTTATAAGAAACTCCAATAGGATGTAATACGGATCTAAGTTGAAATTTACTCAAATTAATTATGTCGCGTGACTAAGAGTCAACACTCAAGGGGGCTAGCCAGCGCTGCATTCATTTAAAAGGCGATTGTGTTATACAGCGCAAAGCGAGAGAGTTAAATCAACAATAAATCGGTTTACAAAGTCGACTACGAGAAATCCACGTTCAATGGGTGTGTAGCGCATTCTCTTCGTATTCTTACTCGTTTCTTCGTATTCTCTTGATAAATATAAAAATCGTCGCTCGCTGCTACACACGTCATGCAAGGGTTCAAAGTCGAACGAAAATGTTCACGTTGCCAGCAGCTGATGGCTGCGTGTTCGCTATGAATGGATGTTGATTAGAGCGAGATGGCGAGATATTTATGTGCCGTTTCATCGCGTGATTCCGACTTTTTTCTGATTTGAAGGAAGCACAGCAAAAATTAATCCCTCGTGTGCTTTATTGGACTTTTATAATTTAAATCTCGCCTCTTGGCGACCTTGTTCAGAGGAATTTTGATTTGAATGAACATTTTAAGCCCTTCGAAGGCTCGGTTTCATGGAAAAGTCACTAGACTTCCTACTTCAAAGATCCGCAATGCCAGAGCAATGAGATCATTGCACGGTTGCACCTTGCCAAGTTCTACGTGACTCAATTCGCAAAGGCATATCCAACCGATTTGCATTTCTCGCGCTTTGGGGGCTCGGATTTTTTTCTTTTCGCCAACACTTCTAATTTTTTCTTCTTGAACTTTCATGTCTGGACGAAGGAAACTCACTTTGAAATCATTGGAGCTGTTGGAGTTTGAATCACTTAAATCCATTGGGGGTGTTGGGGGCAGCTGCAAATCCATTGGCGACCGTAATAAATTTTTTGAAGACATTTTTAAAATATTTTTTTTTTCAGCGGCTTTCACTTGTTAGTCAATTTTTATTTCACGATTTTCTTTTAATTTCTTTTCAATTTCTCTTGAAATCTTTTTTTTTCTTCACGCGAACTTCTTCCGTCGAGAGATCGGTTTAGATTGCTTCAGACTCTAAAATTTAGTAAGAGGTTGTTGAGAAAATTTCGATTCATATTGTGTTCACAACAAGCAGACAGTGTTCGGCTGTGTGCGCGACGACAGGGTGGTGTGGAAGTCTTTAGCGGTCAAAATGGGCATGCAAAACATGATTCTGAGGTTAGAACTGATTTAAAAACGCATAATGTCAAAAGTAACCTTAAAATGTCAGTGAAATTCTTTTAATTTCAATTAAATTTCTTATAAAACATTTCAAAACTATTGCGTCACGTCACCCTGTAACACATTTTCCCATCACTAACACCAGCAACCAGCCAATGAGAAATGGGGGCTCGAGAATGTCTATACGCTGTTCTTCTTTTCGTTATTACCGTCAACAGCGACTATCACGTTCTCGAAGCATGGACAGCGCGTGATAGACGAATGCTCGGTGCTTCGCGCGGTAAACATTCAAGGGAAAATACAAATTTACGTCATCATGGAGGTGTGCTAGAATGAGTAAAGCAGCCGTTGTGAGACATTTGTCCGATATTTTTTGCATGCACTTGGAACGTTTCGTTAACTTCGATGCGTCTGATGATAAAATAACTGCGTTAACAGATTTGTTTTTCGCGAATGCTTCTTCTTTGTAATTACTGGCACGCTGACGTCGGGCGCTGTCAGTATCTGTTGACCCAACACGCGAAATCGAATACACGTAGTTGCGAAATACGCACGTGCCCGCGTTCTTCGGAGGTAAATGTCTAGCAACAAACATCGGTTCCAAAGGGCGGCAGAAAATGTTTGCATCAGCCTATTTTTAAATCTCTCAGCCTGAAAAAAATGTTGAGGCAGCCATGACGTCAATTCGATGTGTCACGCCGGCAGTGGATGATACATTCATTAATTTTTCAAAAAATAAGCGTGCGAGTGCTTTGGACATTGACATGAATTTGTTCATTAATAAGACACTTTTCCGGCCGTCATTGAAATAAATAGAAAAATAAAATATAATTTTCCAACAGCTTTCTTCTCATGCAACGTTGTAGAAAAAAGTCCGTTTGGCCGTTGCTCGAAATGAAACACGCGGTGAATTTAAAAAGTTCACTTTTCATTGTTCACATTCAACGTCAGTTTGTGATTTCAAATTGTCTCCAAGCGTTAAATTATATTTTTCACCTGTTCCGAAAAAAAAGGTTTTGGCCACTTAAAAATCTTTTAAATGGAATATCATCCAGCGGAAAATCAAGGAAATTTCCTGAAATAATTTTGGGAACTTTTATTCTAAGGACATTGATTTAAATATCGCGAAAAAAGGCTAATTTTTCAATTGCTAAT
>JPYR01000535.1:18883-53300 GCA_000775305.1 Belgica antarctica | reverse complement strand
TTCTTTAATGGGTCACAAAATCGGCATTTCTTTATTGGAGGACCGACCCTATTGCGAAATAATATATTATTTAACATATTGTCTAAAGTTTGATGTTTTAATGTAAACAAGGAAGAATCAATCATTCTTTAATTATTTTTAAATACGGTCAAGATCTAAAATTTTAAAGATTCAAAATAATTCTGTGTAACATATCAATAAATTGTTTCCTATTAGATTATTCCCATCACAACATTTCTCCATCACTTGCGAGAAACAATAAAAATCACAACTACCAAAAGGTCATATAAATCTAAGAAAGTTTTCATCTGCCGCAATTGAATCCATGTGTTACCATGAAAACAAACCAGAACATTACGTTTATCAGGTTTTCTGAATGCGAGGGTGGAAAATATGTTGTTCCGTTCATAATTACTACAAACAATTATCACAAGGAAGGTTTCATTCCGAACATGTTCACGGTGTCACACAAATAAAATCTCCGGAAAATTAATTTTCTTTAGATTTATGGGTTGTTAAACGTCACATGCGGTTGCAGGAAGAAAAAATTGTCACGGCTGTCAGGAACATCCTTTGAAATACGTCGGAACAGCTGAAAAACTTCAGGTCAAAGAACTTCAGACTGCATAAAAAGCGACACAAAACGTTCACTTGCTTTAATTGCTCTGCATTTATCCACTTAGGCGATTGACACAAGAACAAGAGACACCAAACAGCGTGAAGGGTTGACATTTGCGCTTTTTCGCAACCCGCATCATCAATAAGAATGATTTTCCCTCAAAAGAATGCCTTTCAACGGCTTCGAGTTCAATTGAATGTGCAAACAGAAAGAAAAATTTTGCATTTTCCCCCAATGCTTAGGAAATGTTTTTCTTTTTTGCACTGAATGTTCTTTTCCAGTCTTAAACGGCGTTCAAATGCGTTTAAACAGCTTGCAGCGATTTTTGGCTGAAATTTTGCAAATTCAGGTTGAATTTAGATTTATCAAAGATTGCACACGTGTGTGAACAGCGTTTGAAGCAAAAATCACTTTGGTTTGAACCCTGACGACAACGACCAGAATTTCAACAAACGATTACGCATTTGTGCGATGGATTTCTACCTTCCATCATTGGCTGGATCTTGATTAAGTAAACTCCACAATTTACCGTTTAAAGAAGCATCAGAATCTGGTGCTTTCCTTGTGTTTGTGTATCATGTCAAGATTTAAAAAAAATTATCTTCAGTCTTCTTCTTACTTTGCCACTTACGAAGCAAACGCTTGTGTGGGTGATGACGGCTGTCGATGCCACGCCTTTAGACATTCATCTGCTTCACTGAAGTATCATGGGGGCATGCTGAAAACAAACAGAAACGTTGCTGGAAAATTGAATTTTCTCGGTTTCATCATAAATTCAGACATTGCTTCAAGCTGTGTGCGGAGTTTTCACGGCATCATGCATCAAGCTTGTCTGCGAGAGTGTTCTGAACCTTCGAAGCTGTAAAATATTGTTAACACTCACTCAATTATTCACGAAATTTTGTTGCCATTTTGCGAGAATAAATTTAATTGAGTTTTCGGATAAAAAAAAACTTTTTTCCACCATCGACGTCATCGCGACCGAAGAAATTATTTTTGGCCAATGTTGATTTTTGAAATAAATTTCGATGTGGAGCTGATTTCCATCAGAAGAGATACACGGAAGCTGTGCGATTAAAGGTTTGTGTTAAATTTGATGGCTTGATAATAAAATATTTTTGTCAACCACCAACTCCATTGACTCTTCTATCTTGCACAACTCACCAAACGAACTCAACCGCGTTTTCTTCTTTGCAAAGCTAATTTTCCCACTCGCTTCAAGTTAAAAATACATTTTTGCGACCACTCCATATAGTTGTTCAGTTTTTATGTACAAGTTTTGCGGCACTGTGTTCGGAACGACTGCGAAAAATAGGCGAAAAAGTTTTCCTTCGTTCTATTAATAGAAATCAATGAAAAATGTGTATGGAGAGTTTTAAATGGATCAAAAGGCACCAGCTGATGTTTTCCTTTTTGCAGCAAGCCACATGCTGAAACGTAAACGACTCTGAATTCATTAAAGCTTTTCGCCTTCATGCAGAACATTGGAAAAGTTGACCATGAAAAAGTTTTGAACGAAATCCGTCGTCGCCACTCGCATTTAAATACGAACAAGCGGGACTTAAGTATCATGATTAATGGTCGTGCTGAGATTTAAGGCTTGAAAAGTTATCGATTATTCTATTTTATAGCCGAAGTTTAAAGGTTTGCGGAGTTTTAATTGTCATTGACTGGTGAACTTAGTCTTGAAATTGGTTTTGGACAAGAGTAAAGGCACATTGATTGACTTACTATGGAAATTTTGATAGGAAAAGTTATAAAACAGAGAGATTCAAGTGCATTCATTTAAAGTTAAAATCTTTTTATACTTCAACGGACAATTTAATGTTTCAAACGAACTCGAACTCTCCGTTTCGACGTGATTATCGTTTATTGAACAGGTCATCATTTATAAACATTTTCTACGTAAAAAAATTGAATTTCTAATGTAAAACTTCACCTGGAAGCTTGAAAATTTTCACAGCTTTCTAAAATAATTTCCCAACTGTAACAATCAAAACTTATTGCAGCCAAAATTTTCTTTTCGTTAATTCTGTTCAAAAGAAATGAAAATAAATGACGCCGAAAGAACTTTTGCCGAGTATTACTTTTAAGAATTCAAGTCTCATAAAAAGGAAAATTTATTGGTGTTGATACGAAACGGAGGAAAAGTATTAAATCATACTTTATGTCTTTCAATTGCAAGTTGTAATTTAATTCTTTTGTGCTGTGGTTAACGTGGAAATTTCCCCTCGCGACGAAGCGTAATTGAAAATCTTCCCCTACCAGATTTTCTTCTTTCGCTTCTCCATCGATGAACATCACGAAGTGGGCGTTTTTCCGAAGCGAAAACTCACTGCGCATGAGAGACACTCACCCGGCAATATTGTTTTTGATGAAAATGATAAGACATGATTTTTTGCGCTCGTCATAAAATTTTCTCCGTTTAGTGTGTGTGAGTGGAGCGACAAATGAGAAATGCTGTTGTTGCCTAATGGAAAATCGTTTTTCACACAAAGCGTTCAGTTTCAAGCTTTTTTGCTTCTCGAGATGAAATCAATTTCCGGCTTTTTGAAATCTTTGATTTGGGTCACCGATGTGAAGGCTGGACATGTTGGATTCACATTTAAGGATCTTTTTCCGCTGAAATAAATGTCAAGCCTTACCGTCGGCACAAAATCTTGTTTTCCCCTTCACTCGAACTGCAACAGATTTCACTAAGCTCGCGTTTTGTTATTCATAAATAAATTCTCGTTGTTTTATTGTTCATGCTGAATACACATCCATAGGAAATATGCAGAAAAGAGTGGAGCGGAGAGAAAAAAACGAAGCACTTGAAGCGACAAGCATTATGAGTTTCTTAAAGTCATTCTGTGGTAGGGTATTTGTCAATAAAAATAGCAATTTACATAAAACATGCTCGTTGTTTTGCTTTCTTTCTTCGACAACAACAAATACGCGCGTCAAAGAAGTGAAACAAAAAGCCAGAGAGAAAATATTTATATAAACGAAATCCGTCGAGTTCACTATCGGCTCGCATGAAATAATTTCTTCACCGACTCTACACTTTTCTGCTCACCTTTAGTTTTATCGAGGGCTTTTTGATGGTGTTGTGTTCGTAGGGTGGGTTTGTCAACATTGTAACATTCATAGATCTGAAGTCATGTCATCAGGAGTTGTGTAAAGGCAATCGAAGTCCGCATAGAATGTATGAGGTTATGACAGTTTTCTATTGAGAGTGTCTTATTCAAGCTTCAATATTAATATAATTTTTAGAAACTTTTAAGGTTATGGGATAAAAACTTAAAATTCAATGAAATTTTAATATTTTGAGGTTATGTTGCAGTAAAATGTTCAATAATCAACCAGCATTAGGATTTGAAAGAAACCTTTGAATCGCATCTTTGAGGTTCAATCGATCATGATAACTCATCTGTTTTGAGGTTATTAACGAGTTCAGAAATCTGCAGTTTCTACAGAATCGAGATAACCTCAACTTTTAAACTCAATAATCATTTAAAGTCACCCTGCTACATAACTTTAACCAATTCCCACTTGTAATGAATGAAAATCTGCACTGAAGAGTGTTAGAAAATCTAATGAAAGTCCTGGAAGTAAGGAACGCAAATTTGTAATATTTTTTCTCTTATTTATGCAACGTTTCTTCGGAATTTTATTCAAGTTTCGTTGTTTTCGCGATTTGTTTGTTTTGTTTCTCCTTTCCTCTCGTCGAGTGTTTCGTTTAAGTGGAACTACTTTTCGTATCAAAGGACGAGATTTGATGTTTCGTTGATTCCAAGTGGCTCACAGAAGGCATTAACATTGGGCTGTTAATGGTATTCCATCCTGAAATGCTCGTTATAGTTTCTGATAAAAATTTTGTTTCTTACACGACTAAGGGCGACTATTACTCATTAACGCAAACATTCAAACATGAAATCTTATAGTTTTATTATTCCTTTTTCGCTTGGCATTTTTTCTCGTTTGTGTGTACACACTTGATGGCTATTTAGTGGATAAAGCGTTGCTGTAAGAGACACGAAAGTATAACTTATCGATCCGCAGAAAAGAAGTTTATAGTTTCATTTTCATACATAAACACACATCTCCGTTTGCTTTTGTATCGCTCGCGCGCGATTCTTGTGTGAAGAACACACAGCAGAAAATCAAAGAAAAAAGTCTAAACAAAAACAGAAAAAGTGATTTTGTCATACACTTGAAAGGGCGAAAAGAAAATTTGTGTATTCAAACGGCGGTCGCTTCAAGTGTCAGTCGATGATCAGATTTGAGGCTAATTAGTTCGCGATGTGTCTTCGGTGCTGGTGATTGAAAAAAATTAATAAAAAAGAATTTTTGCATCAACATTTTGACGAGTGACAATTGTGTGAAGTGCAAACAAAACGTGATGAACTAAGAAAATTGACAATTAAAGGATAGACAGTCAGACGCGTAAACAAAACTTCCCCTTTTCCGGTTTTTATAATGCGATCTAAATCAAAAGCCAGGAAGTTCGCTCAAGGTGAGTGATATGGAGATAATTAATTTCCTATTCGTCCCATTCAGTCACAAAGACAAAAGATTTTCTCGTCTTTCATCGAGAAAAAAAACTTTTTTCGTGGCAATATTCAGTTCTAGTTGAAATGCTTTGCGACAGACAATGAAATGTTTGTTCAGATGGATGAGAAATAAAAGATAAAGACACTCGGAACAAAAACAGACAACGTTTCTTCTTGATTCGTCGCTTCTCGGCCCGAATGTTGTGAAAGACAATTTCATAATTTTAGTGAAACGATCATCTGGTTTTTTGTCACTACGCTGGGATTCAATTGAACGTAATCTTTAGAAGCGACAAATGATGACGCTTTTGACGGTGCAGTTTGATGGTTTTTACAATAGCCTGAGAAATATAAAGATAATGAAGATGGTTCACCATGATGTTCGCTTTCGATTTTTATTGAGAATTGCAGCTGATCTAAATGTTCAAACGATTGCTGAAAGTTAAAGTTTATATTCTAAAAATAAGAACATAACACAGTTTGATTAAAGTTCACTTTATTCTTGCTAAATTTGAAATAAACTTCCATTATAATCGTGCAATTTTTTAAGTTGACAATCCTTAAAAGCAAATAACTAAGCTAAATCATGCTTAAAAGTTAAAGCCACTTGAAATCGAAACGGTAAAAAACCTGATAATTTAATAAATTTTTAATTTTCTGAAGCAGCGGACAACACGACCGTTTTTCAGAAATTTTAACGGTTTAGCAGTCTTTAGCAGTCTTTATCTCATACAAAAAATTCAAAATTTTCAAATACGGTCGTGCTGCATCAATTTTCTGTAGAAATGTCTTTAAAGTTGAAGATCCTTCAAACTTTGATTTAAAATTTCACAGCAATGTCCACCATTCTAGTTTTCAAACTAAGCGATAACGAAACCAGTCATCAATATCTGACATTTCATTTTCGCTTTAATTAAAATTTCATCACTGCATCTAATTGAATTTTATGTCTAATCGCAAATGCAAATTCAATTTGCAATAAAAAATGTTTGTTGGCTTTTCCACCATACGACCGACTTTTAATGGATGTTTTGTTTTTAATTGATTTTCTCATTAAACGACTCACAGCCCCGTGACAGGACAGAATGTGGAAAGAAAATGCACAGAAAACAGCTTTAAAGAGTGAGAAGAAAACACGAAAATCTCGTGAATTATTCGCGGTGACTCAGACATTTGTGCGCTTTAATTTTCGTTCGTTAATCGATTGCTGATTGAAGCGTAAACAGCAATGGAGATGATTGTCGTTGGAAGGGGAGCTTGCTTGGGCATTGTTTTCGCAATAAACTCGAGCTTTGATAATTTCTTGGATGACGGGGAACCTAGATGGAGTGTGAAGGTTTACATTAACGGCTTTTTCGGATGTTTTTATGCTAATTAAGGATGAAACCATATTTTGTGATCGGGTTTTTTTTCCACAAATCCAGACAGAATAACATAAACTAATCCCAAAAGCCTTAAATTTCAATTTGAAAGAAAGTCCAACTGATTATCATTCTAGATTAGTATTATCTATGCTTTACAACACTTATCTTAATAGTTTCAGCCCGTGAATAAATTAGCGGCCATAAAAGAGAGAGAACGAAATATGATTCATAGCTTTTTAGTGACACGAAATTATACTTTCAAATGATATTCATGCGACAGCGATTTCAGGACACTGACTGTCTTAGGCGAAAAAAGAACATTGAGGACATTCTCCGGGCTATAAACATAATCCTACACATCGGACAATCAAGTCACCTAAAAGGCAAAAAGCCGTAATAATATTCCACGAACCGAAATGACAAAAAACTAGAATGAAACGGGCAGAAATAGGAAAGAAATGACGGAGATTTCATAATTTAGATAACGAAACTGACAAGTGAAAAGTTAATATTCGTTGCATGACACGATGGAGAAGTCACAGAAATCGGAAGAAGGACATGCGACCACTATTTCTCCAACATTACCGCATACTGTGCGCCTACATTCATAATAGTCACAAGCAATCAAAGCCGTGGCTAGCGAAAGAATGAAAAATGAAGGGACAATGGGTGATAATCTACACAACAGTGAAAACATAATAGCAGCGATATGAACTGTGCATTTAGATGTGAATGCGGGGGAGACACAAACCAATAAAACTGTTCAGTTGACTTTTCAACAAGGGTGGACGAAGTGAGGATTGAGTTAATTTTTGATTACCATTCAGCATAACATTAGCCTACCGTTTGTCCTTTCGAAGTTGGGTTTTGCTGGGTAGAAAAGTTCAGGGTTGGTGACGGAGAAAATGTATGCAGTCTTCCACTGAATGTAAAGCAAGCTCAAGAAAGTTAAATATGAAGACTTTAAGATCCTGTTTTTATAAGTTATAAAGTTTTCAGAAAGGCTCTTGACGGTTTATTATAATTTTGTTGTAATTCTAACCTAACACTTGGTTTTTGTGTCTACAAAACTTTTTGGTGGTAGACTGTAGCTGACCCAAGTTGTATAAACTACTAATAAACATGTTTTCAGCTTTTTCTTAGCCTTAAACACCCAAAAACATAGTTTCTTCAACTCATAACCTTAAAACCAAGCCACTCCATCATCCCTGACTATCCCTTCACGTCCACATCAAGGCGATTCGTTTAAAGTGGCTTTTAATTGCACTTTGCTGTGCACATGATTACGAAAATTATTTTGAATTTATAAACATTTGCGTTATGTGAAGAGGTCGTAAAAAGTCATAAGCTTTAATCTCAGATCAGCTCGACAGCAAAGGCTGTACATGCATAATTTCCTGCATATTCTGAATAGACTCAACTGCGACTTCGTGTGTGACTCATGAACATTAAACGCGAAGAAAAGAACTTAAGACATAAAAAGTCAATAAAACCGGGAAAATTATGAGCTTGAAAACTCCTTGAAATGATGCATGAAAGTTGCTTGGAAGCTAGCAGATGGTTCCAATAAATTGACAAATTCCGATTCGATATCGTTATAAAGTCTTTGTGGAAATTTTAAAATGTTAATTACCGAGAAAGGAGCAACAAATGTTACCAGTCGGGACAATTCACCAAGAAAGTCGAAAATTATGAGTTTAATTACGTGAAGGCGGGAGTTTCTGCAACCTCGGACAGACGCGAACGTTTCTCCTTCTAATTGTGTTTTAAAAATCACATAAATTCAAATGAAGTCACGAGCCGGAATACAAATTGAATTAAAATGGTAAAGAATACAAAAGCGGGCAAAAAAATTAGTTTATGTCCATGTGCCAGCATTCTCCGATGCCAGATGATACAAAAGGCTGCGAAATCATAAACTTTATGGTTTGTTATCTGCGCTGTCTATATCTGCCTTTCGTCAAGACCTGACGCAAGCTAACATTATGCATCGACACAGTTCCCAACACAAAATCGCTTTGCAAGTCTTTTGATAGACGTCTGCAAAGTAAACTCAAAAAACTTTGTAGCAATTTCTCTAATTTCTTTTGGAACTAACATAAATGCGAATAAATCAGGAAAAATCGCTGCAGAAATAGATACCTACACTCATGCACTCGGCTTCCGGAAATTGTGCTGTCATACATGCTAGAAGCCGTGGAAATATGCAAGCATAAACTTTGAGAAAGCCATCGGAAGCCAACGCTGGGTTCTAT
This sequence comes from Belgica antarctica, assembly GCA_000775305.1. NCBI lineage: Eukaryota > Metazoa > Arthropoda > Insecta > Diptera > Chironomidae > Belgica > Belgica antarctica. The sequence goes on along the minus strand of JPYR01000535.1, from coordinate 44,527 downwards.
TTTTGATCCTTCAAACATTCCGCAAGCTTCGTTCCTTACACATGTAACCGACAGACGATTATCAAGGGAAAAAGGTTTTCTAGGAACATTTTTGGGTGATCGTAAGTGATGGAAGTGGAAAATTAAATTTTAGAGATGAACTTCAAAAGATGATTTTAATGTAGTTTAGGTTAAGTTTGAAAACATAACCTCGAAAAACTATTTTTCACTTTATACTAACAGTCACACGCCCTCCTTTGCCAACTTTCTCCCCTTAGAGCAGCCTAAACCGAACAATGAACTCCACATATCCGGACTCGAATCGAATTTAAAAAGTTTTCCCGTGAATGGAAAAGTTGAAGTTGAGCAGCCGCCGCGCCAAACAGATAAATCGCATGTTTGCCTTCGATTATCGAGTCAGTGGCTCAGCCAATAAAGACTTTAGCCAAGTTTTTAATTAAAATTCATTAGCAAAAGCAATTTGAGCGCTGAGAGTGAAAGTTCTCTTAATGAATTTTGATCTGAGTGCGAAGAACTAAAATTTAATAACGTTCAACCCCCGCTTCGCTTCGGATAATTACTTCCCTTTCACTCACTTTAGATCATAATTATGAATCTCACGTGCTTTTTACGATTTCTTCACTTCCCTTCTAGCGTGAATTAATTGTTTTATTGTTTAATTAGACTTCTAATTAAGTTTTAAGAGCCTTTTGCCAGTGCGTTGATTGGATTTTTCCACTTCTTGTCACAAGATTGAAGTTTTTATTGTTTCAGATATGCCAAAAGGTTACACAATGCCTTGAAAATCTGCCTTTTCACCCCCGCGCACTCACACAGAGGCCGAGGGCGACATGAAAAATCTGCTTTCCCATGCATGGGGTAAGCGACGCTCCAATTAAAAGGCAGTCACGAGGATCTAGAAGCCATGATAAATTGATTTGAGGGAAAAAGGCCATTCTTCGAGTGATATCTACCCCCATTATCAATCATAATTTTCGGACTTGAGTCTCACGGAATCACAAAACAGAGCCGAAATATGTAAATTAATTTAATAATAACAAAAACTCCAAAGATTTCGCTGATAACAATGAAGTTTTTTGCGTAGTTTGTGGGAAAATTGAATTTCATTATGAAAGCGCGAATGTCACTAGGGGGCCTGGTGATAGGGCGACCTGACGTAAGCCCCGTGAATATTTTATTTAAATTAACTTCCTCGTTTACCTGAGTGACTGCTTATTGCGTCGGCCAATAAAATATTATAATTGCTTCTTATCTCCACTCATAAATGACTGTTGACCTAAAACATTCATCAGCTTTGAAAGCTTTTTTAGATTCACTCGGCGCTGCTTTGACGTGGAAATGCTTGGTCAGCGACAAGAAAATAAATCGTTTTTGAGGTCTCGCAGCAAGCGGTCTGATTGGGCATGTTAAAACACAAAACCTGGCTGTACAAGGCCTTAATTAATGCAGTGCGTTCGGCTGTCACTGAGATATGAATAATTCGTTTGACCCTTTTTGCATTAAAACTTTGTTGTAAAATCATAAAAGCAACGATAATAAATGTCTTGCAATACATCATCACGCACTCTGTTCTGTACACGGAGACACTGAGTCGAATTCGCTACACGGAGACACCGAGTCAAATTCGCAAGGAACCAGGTGTGTCTGAGAGATAAAAATCTCTTTTGTCTGCTGCTGCTTCTTTTCCCTCGTTTGCACCGTGATTTACATGTGTTGATTATTCCATTCAACATCCTTCTGGTGCTGTTGTGAATTTATGGCACACTTTCAAGAACCTGGTTCGTGAAACTTGAGACATCACGAAAGACCGGTGATGAGTCGACAAAGAACGAAAAAACAAGTTTATGCGGAAGTCATCGGAATGCGTCATCGTGTTTCATCAAATTATGCAATTCCGTCTTTTGATCTGGCTGCTCGAGGGAAGATCGATGAAGATAAGGAGTCGCTGTAAGCTCGAGTTTCTGTTTTCTTAATGATAATGACGAAACCTCAAGCAAATGCAAAGCAGATTGACAAGAAACCGATACAAAAACCATGTGGTGACATGCTAAGCATGTGTGTGTGATAAAAATAATTAATTTTTCCCATCCCAGTGATGGAAAATTGACTTGAAAAACTAGAAAAAAATTCCTCACTCAGAATGCAAGCACTTAGGATTCGAATCATGATTTTTTTTTATTTTTAACTCTAAACTTTAACTCGCTTGATTGTTTCTCGCGAAATCGGCCAGGTTTTAACGCTACAACGCTTTCAGCTCAAACCAGCAGCTTTCTACCCACTGGGCTGAGCTGTAAAGCTTCCTGATAACATAACAAACTTCTCTTCTCAGCGTCTATTTTTATTGCGACTTTATCATCTCCCCAGAACAATTTTTCTCACGAGCAACACCACACAGTCTATGATACCAGATATAAGTTCGTTGTTGTGGCGTTTCTAAAGCGCGGGTGGACAGAACAGTCTCTCAAATTTTAATGTTTTCAATTTGCTTTATCTTCTATGAAGCAACAAACGGATGCGCTTTGTGGAGAAATGAGTTCTAGTGTGTGATTAGCGCTGGTTCAATTTATGTCGGAGAACTTTGGGAGACAATCGGCTGACATTACGCGCGCGTGAAAGTGTCGAAACCAAAGAATTAAATTGACAATTTGTCACAATAAACATGCCAATGTGATAAGCGAATATATTTTCGGGGGGGAAAACCGTGTTGTGCTCTATCTAGTTGAAGACATATGATAAATTGGAATAAAGCTACCTCTCAATTGATAAGCGAAGGAAGGCTCAAGGCACTCAAGAAGAAGGTTTTACGAGGTAAACTAATCACATCAAAAAGTAACAGAAGCAAAATTGTTATCACTCGTAAAGTGGTGCAAAAAAACTTCGATTACTTTATGGCTGATGGTACCGAATGGCAGTTATCAGTCGGCCTGGGCAATAAATCCGTTGATTAGTCAAACACCGATGATAATAAAAGTGACAAGATAAGTGCTTGTTGTGAAGAGAAAGAACTGAAGTTCTATTTTCGTCAATAGACTGCTTGTGACAAAGATAACTTATCCGCCAATTCGGTGGAACTTGAAGTCCGCTTTCGGGTGTCGAGGATTACACGTTACTCATTGTGATTGATTGTTTAGTCTTTGATGTCGTAAAAGACTGTTATCACTTCCCGAAGGCGATTGACAAATCAATAAAGCCCTGTGTCAGCCTCAGATTGTCACACAACATGGTGATTAAGCTATTCTCGACAAGAATCTTGACAGCAAATGACGAGGTGCATGTGATGTATCTGACGAGAGCCCAGCGCTATCGAAAGCTCCACACAAAAGGCATTAAAATCATAATCAATTACGACGCTATTAAAGTGTCAAGTGTTATCGACAAATCATCATCACTCAAAAAGTATCATATCATTCAATAATAAATTGCCACTAATTTTCGTCGCGCTGATAAGCGTTCTGCGTTTCATCGCCCCCAACTGCAACTTCATTCGGTGGAACTATTGAAGTAGCGACCGATAAAAGACTTAATTTGTGATGTATTAATCTCATTACAGCTCCATGTGTTGTCTATTTTTAAAGCAAGCTGATTAGAAAAATTGATCACTGAAGCTTTTTTATTGTCAATTCGTTATAAAGTCGCAAAGGTTGCTTTTAGGGCTGATCAAGTTGTTTGCGTCCTAATTTGTTATCGGTGAAAATCATCCCCGATCCTAAGCGCAATAAAATGATAATACTCACTTATTTACACAATTTGCTGCGCTGCTCAGATTAATAATAACGAAAAGTTGTCAATATCGCTTCAGCCTTTTTATTCGCCAAAAAAAAAGGCAATAACTCATAGCGATAAGCGACAATATCTCAATTTCTAGATAATTGGAACGAATTTGGATGAAGTAGTCGGTAGTCTCGCGCGGTGGCAATCAGTTCGCCTTTGATTGTGAAAACGGTTAGTAGCTGCGAACGGTTTCGTAAAAAGATTTCTTTAATTACCGAGCAAAGATCTTATCAGCTCAGCCAACGGCCCTTGAGTGCATGGCAAAAATAAAGTTCTCCAAAATCTATTGAGTGCAATAAAAACTCAAAAAAGAATCGAAAATAAAAAAGTGAAAAGGGAAAAGTAGGGTGAGTTTAACAGTTAACTCAAGTGACGCATTGAATTGTTCGTGCAGCAGAAAAATTATTCATAAACTGATTTGTATTCATGAGTGCGAGTTTCAACCGATTTTAAAACAAAGAATTTCAAGTTTATGTGCAATGGATTTTAAAGGTTTGTGAAATTATGTTTTTATTTGCAAAAAAGGGGATGGAATAGTTGATGTGAACTTTTAGATAAAAATCTCGATTTTGATATTGGAATTCTATTAGTTCTATAAGTTTTGGTCAGTTGAACAGATCAACAAAGAAATTTTAGTAGAAACAGACTTCAATGGACTTCATGAGACCATTAAATTGTAAAATGTCTTTGGAAAATTCTTAGAACTATAAAAAGTAACGTAGTTTTAGCCCAATAAGATCTACTAGAAAAGTTTTGTAGACTTTTGACAAACTTGACCTTGATATGAACAGGAAAATTCAGATTTTGAAAATTATGCAACACAAAAAGAACAATATTTGAAACAATTCTGTTCAAATTCTTTATTCCATAGTTTTGTAAACCTGTGTTTACCGGAACATTGTCTTATGCAACCAATCAAGTTCTTTACAATTTTTAAAAGTCAAATTCAATTAAAATGTTCTACAACTTCATTTGATTCCATTCAAAGCAACTCTTTATCTTTAAAAACGTCTAATACCCACTCAACACCCTTGAACACTTTCCAAATTAACTGTTACACAACTCTGAACAAAAAATTTGTCATGGAAATTGCAAATTTCCACCGTCATCATCAACCTAGACAACCAAGACAAAGGGGTTCACTTCACACCAATGTTGAGTGCAAAATGTGGTTTGGTCACGTGACTTCCATTTGAATTGCTACATTTCACTTCTCGACTCTTTCACTCGAAGGAAATTGATGATCTTGTGACCGTCAGCCCCTTTTCCACTCTACGAAGGAATCAAAGACTTTTAAATCATCAAAAGACATAAATCATTAATTTCACAATCGTCTTTGCTCTCTCGCCAAGTGTGCATGCTGCTCGATTCCTTCGTAATTACGATCGTATGGAGTGCTAAATCGGGCGTGATAAGATTGATGGAAGAATTTTTTACGCTTGATAGCTGGGAAGTGTTCGAGAAGGGATGTAATTCCATTAATTTCTCGATAATAATCTCGTCGCTCAATCGCTTACCGGGAAGTGCGGAGAACGAAATGCTTCAAAACGATTGCGCAAATTGTTTTAAAGTGAATTACTGCGGTTTGACATTTTTCTCCGGAAAAAATGGAGATAAAGACTTGAGAAAACCAAGAAATAAGAGATTGTGCAATTCCTTTCGAGATTTTTCAATTTTATGATTTTACGGTGATTTCGTTCGTGACTTTAAATGTAAATGCGCGAAATGGCGAAGAATTATTTAAATCGGAGCGCGAAGAAAGATATAGCGTGGCTGTTTCTGTGTTTTCCATCGACTCGTCTAACGCCTGGTGATGTGACGATGATATGCAACTCGTTGATGCATTCACAGAACAGGCAACGTTTCTCAATAACTTGTCTCGGAAAGCCATAAATTGTGTTCATAACATTTCAATAATCTGAACAGCCACAAAGTGATAAACTTTCATGAGTTTTTGGAACGAATTTCAATAATAAAAAGAAAATCCAGCTCGAATTGTTTATTGCTTTATTCAATTTTTGTTGCGGGTCAATTGCTTGTTTCTTTATTTAACGGCGCGTCGGAACACAACTCATCAGTCTGCGAGTGTTTTGACTCCAGATAATTATCCGCGTCTCTATTTTGGTCTCGCATATTTGTAGTAACTTGATAAGTTTGCGCTACAAACATTTTGAATCAGCAGACATTCCTTGATTTATCTTTGTTAATACGAAATGAATATCAGTGATGTCATGTTTGTTTAAAAAATAGTTGTTTCGTTAATTTCTTCTTGAAGAAAATTAAACACAAATAATTTTTTATTAAGCGAAATCATTTTCTACACTTGCCATTGACCAGCCACTGACTTATTTGGGACTTATTGTCCCTAATTCACGAACAGTTCCCAATCTTAATGAATCTTGCGGTTTAGTATTTTAACGACAGATTGACACGAAGTCATCTGAAGAAATTCTCATGACTCTGTAGAATTAATTTGGATCATTTGTTAGGAACTTTACCCTTTTCTTGGCTTTTTCTTGAGTGAAAAAGTGATGAGAAAAAATCAAGTTTTTTGTGGTGTAAACCTGCGTGCAAAGAAACGATTTTAAGGGTGAATTTTTTCTTCACTTACAAAAAAAGAAGAAAACTGTAATCTTCAAAAACCGATAAAACTGATTTTTATTGATTTTCTGTTCCATCCACAATTAAAAGATAGTTCCGCCTATTGTTGTCGCAATTGAAATCAATGAGTTTACCCTTCAATCTCATTAAATCTTATCCTTTCATTCAATTAAGACGAGTTATTTATTTCCTGTGACACACTGGAACGTTTTCTTTTGTGTCAAATGATGAAGGAAACTTTATTGAATTAGATGTGAACTTTGCAAAGGTTTCATCAGTCTATCAGTCACGCACATGTTTTTGGTGAAAATTCTCCGTGTCTACAAATCTCGTAAAACTAAATTTATGAGAAAACTTTATCGGAAAAGGATTCGTCGTCAGACATAAGGCTGCTGGAGGTTCGAAGGGTGAAAGAACTTTGTGAACTCGTTTCATCGCAAATTCGTGTCGATTTACTTCAAAAATACGTTCAATTGATGTCGCACAGCGGGATTTTTGAAAGTGACTCGGTTTTTGATCAAACGGTGAGTGTAAAGACATGTTGAGATAAATTTCGGGACATTTTGCTACATGAAAACACAAAAGTTCAATGTCAAGTCGCTTTGATTCCGCCACACAATTTGTCAATTGTTTTGATTTGTTCCGTGTGTGTGCTAGAATTTCATTGCAGAATAATTTGCAAACGTATCTAAACTTTGACTTTCATTTCAACGAGTCGAGAAGGGTGAGATTCAAGACAATTCAAGAAGTTTTCGGCCTTTTTCTATTGAAATTTGTTGTGTGAATAAAAATATTGTCTTTGAGTGATTTTTTGCTGGAATTCCGGGCTGTATCAGGGCGTCCAAGGCTAGGTTGAACTAGTCTTGGGTGCTTTTCTATGAGTTTTATTGACTTTACAGAACTTTGCCTTGCATTTGCTTATGCAAATATTTTTGTTCACATTTTTGCAACGTTTCAGCCCACTTTCAACCACTCAAAGGCCCTGATCATTAGACTTTGCATACAACTTTTGAGATTTTTGATTTCTTTCCTTTCAACGAAATCAATCATTGACGTTTGAAGAATTTGCAAGACAATAAATTTACACTTCAAGGACTCCATTGACGTCTGGATCAAGCAAAGTCATTTCTTGTGCACAATGAACATTTGCTTCTACTTGAAAAGTTTTTGTCAAAACATTGAAAAACATGAAAATTTCGTTTGTGGATTTTTATTTGCTGTAATTAGCCGGCAATTGAATCGTATTGTGGTCGGTTTTTCACGTGAAAATCATTTTTCTTCCGCTTCCGAGTTAATTTGTGGTTGTTAAAAAGTTTTTCGCTTTAAAAATGCTTGTTCGCAAGAACAAAAGTAGCGCAAAGGCATATCAATCATCATCGAGAAAGAAGTTTCGCCTCGTTTCTTGCACAAATGCAAATTCTTGTTATTCTAAGCGGTGCCCAATTTTGGCTTCTGTTTGATTTAGTGAAATAGATAAAAGCGTTGCGATTTTTGTTGTTTGTAATCAAGATTCCTTTTAACGATGCAGACTCGTTATTCGAGCAACAACAATGGGTTCGAGAATTTTCCTTTTGCCTCGTCAAATTAGAGCCTTAAATGACATGGCGCGTTCGTTTCATTTCCGGTTGGGAACGAGTCCTTGTGTTACTTGCATACGAGTCAAAGACTTTTTGCAACGAGGAAAAAATTGTTCCTTAATAGACTTCCGCTCACCTTTTCGCCTTCGCCGTTAGCAAACGAAGACGTGAGTTGATATTTGATGGAAATGTGATGTTTGAAGATGCAACGCCCTAACGCCCTTACGAGGTCTCGCTTTTTGGCAAAGGTAATGGTTCTGCAGCCGAAACTTCTATTATTTCAATCGCAAGTCATATCAAGGCAGACGTCTTTTATCTCAATTGCACTTCAAGACGGTATAAAAGGAAGAAATTAAGGTTGAATCGGCACAAAAGACGCGTGAGTGTGCGTTTCATTACAATATTTGGTTACACTAAAAAGAAGGCCGTTGTTAGAGATGCTGGCAATGAGATTACGGGACTTTTAGTGGAAGTTTAACTGATTTTCAACTTATCCAAGGGTGATTGTGTAGTAATGTCATGTGGAACAGTTGAAAGAATATGATAAAACGTAGTGACTTAAAGAATGAATAGTCATCGATGGTGTAAGCGTTGTTAAACTATATCTATGCCTTTCGGTTCCGGGTCAACTTATAATCAGCAACTAATCTCACTTTACACTTACATAACTTTTAAAACTTTCATTATAAACTAGTCTACCCAACCATTCACCCTTTCAACAGTGACAAAACTTCCAATCCATCCCACTCAACCCAGAACATTCTTCCGTGCAAGCAAATCAGCTGCACAAAATTCCTTCAGACAGTCAAAACAAGCAGAATTTATTTTAAATAGATTGACTCAAGCACACTTATGATCTCGCATTGATTTAATTCTTCTTCCCAGTTTTCTCGTCTCTCACATTGAATGATAGAAAAGTCGTTATAGAGTGGATGAGAAAAAAGAAGTTAACGTCTTTACACTTCCTTAAATCAGTTTTTTGTGTTCTTTGTTGTTGTAGATATGCTAAGGATATATCAATACGCATAAAATAGGGACAAGAAGTCATTAAAAACACATTTTTCTTGCCTTTTGATTCCTCGTGGCGAAAAGCAGAGAATACAGACCTCAAACGGCGTTAATTATAGTTATTACAACCTTTTCCCATTCATCGACATTCTTTTTCCTTTGAATTTGAATGCGAATATCTCGAAGGGCGCAGAACTGTATGGGAATTCGTTGAACAACTTTCAATTAAGTTGGCTGTTTGTTTTCGATGTCTGCAGAGATATTGAATCATAAATCACGAGATAAAAAAATCTCGACAAATTTCCGCTCAATTTTCTCGTATCTGCCAGAACACCCGACAGACTTCATCTGAAATCAAAGGCGGAAAAAGCGACTTTAAAATTATTTTTCATCGTCGACACATTAATAACTGAGATGTCTGTTGCTGACACTTGACAGCAGTTTTTGGCAAGTGTTACAAGGCGGATGAAGGAGAAAAACACCAGGAAGCGTTTATCACACAGAAGATAAAGTTAAAATCTTCTTTTGACACCCCGAAAATTACTGTTCGACTTTAATCAGGCGTGTAAAAAGGAGAAAATTCATTTATCTTTACGACTGCGATTATGAAAAGGGGTGAAAAAAAAATCAATTGGGCGAATTCAATGTCTTCATCAGCAGGCTAACTTTTGATCAGTTTTGAATTTTTTACTCGAAAAGTTGGGGTTTGTGCGTCAGTGATTTACAGTTGGTTTGATCACACTTTTGTTAAAGTCTGTTACAAATTGGGTGAAAACAAATTTTCTTTTGAAACTTGAACTCAAAACAAACATCGTAACATAACCACCACACTCATCCCCATTCCGGAAAATATTTTGTTCTTCTGTTTCCATTACGCAAACACACAAAATTGAATTTTCATTATGATGCCCGGGTGAACAGCCAATGTTCTCGTACATTTTCCCCTTCAGTATTTACTTAAGACATCATTTCTCGTCTCTCTCGACTTGGGCTCCGTTCCTGTAGTGCCTTGGCAGAGGAAAAAGCAAATAATAAATTATTTCATAATAATACAAAGTCGTTTGTTTTTTGTGTTGTTCTGATGTAAATTATGTCGTTGAACAAGCCAAGTTTTCCGATGTCGATCATAATGTGCTTGTAACGTGGTTAGAGAAGCCATCAAAGAAATTTTTCGTTGAAACGAAGACAATGGTGATAAGGAAAGCAACAAGGTGATGTTAATTTTGTGTGGTGCACTGCACGGCAGAACGTGTTGGGAAGCCAACGAAAGTCGTTCGCTGCTCGAGACAAACTCATTGTTGCAATTTAATTACTTTTTTCTTTGTTGTCTTGCACGCTGGTGTCTCGTTCCTGAGAAAAAGTTGTCTGGAGAGAAGATTGCGATGAAAAATTTGATTAAAAATCTGTCATAAACACGACGGAAAAAGATTTTTACAAAGTTTTGTCGACCTGCTGTTCCTGTGTGCTTCGGTGAAAATTGGTCAAATCTCCACCACCTACGAATCCACTCAATCTAGTTTCCTTTAAAGTCATATTTGGTGTTATCAACAACTTTTAAATTAGCTTTCTTTGTTGACACACAATTGACAAGTGCTTTGATCGCAGCTAACGAAAAGTGTTTGCGAAAATTGAATGTTCATGTCCTGTGGTCGGAACCCGTCGAAAGTGGTTGTGGAGGGACTTGAGGATTTAATTAGTTATTTAAACAAGCTCAGAGTGTGCTGGCATTGCAAAAACACCTTCAGGATATTTGCTTCCCGGTATGCATGAGTCGGGTGATTTATGCAACACAATCAGGGCGCTGTTTGCGTTTGAAATCAATTTAATGTTATTTTACAATCTGACAGCATGCACATGAGCATGAGAAAAACTTGTTCATCCTTTTTTCGCAGGGAAAATTTCCGCCCAGATCGCCCAGGGAAGATAAAAAGAAAACAATTTAGGAAAGGATTTTAAACTTAAAAAAGTAAACGACTGGCCATTTATTTGGATTTAAAAGCGGTGATAAAAGGATTTTCGAGATTGTTCAATACTGGGAAAATTGAAACGTAAAATAAGAATTTATATTCTTGTCGATACCGTCAAATAGATTTTATGAACCGGTTTAAATTGATCTTTTATAGCTTGGACGGGGGGTGGATAATGATATCACTTAAGGTGCATTTATTAAAGTGAAGATCAACTTAGGTTCATTGAAAGTATTGTCTAAAGATTTCAGCAAAGTAAAATGATTTCATTCAACGCAAGAACTTCAAATTTGCATTAAGGCTTGAATCTTTTCATTCCACTTTTGTTATTCCAAAAATCCTGGGTTGACTTTACTCGTGTGACAAAATCTGCGCACAAACTCTACAAATCTGAATGGCAACAATTGGATTTTCACTTTAAACTCTTTTTCCATCAACAAAACATCTTTTCTGAATCTTTTTGTCGTTCACCCTTTCATGCCATTCAATTCACAGCTATTTTTTTCCATTTCGTTTGTTATCTCATGACTTTTCACACATCGGGAAATCTGAATATCATTTAAAGCGGGAATCAGGATTAAAACGGATACTTTGATCTCAGACTGCATGTTGATCGTTTGTAATACTTGAAAGATCCATTCTTTTGTGATTTTAACAAGAATATTAAAAATTCATCTTTGGAGATTTAAAAAAACAAAAGTTTTTGCTTCCTTGAAGACATTTGAACGAAAGAAACGAGTAAAGCGCCTAATAGTGCAGGATTTACATATGTTTTACCAGACATTTGAATGTCAGAAAAGATATTTTGCATTAATTAATTCATAACTAAAAGGTGTAATAGCTGTTCGGGGACAGTTTAAGCTGCGAACAGAATTTTTTCCACTTCGCCCTTAAATTATGAGATGGGAAATGTGACAGGGGGTTACGGTATAATTTGAGATACCAAAACGTACATCTGAGTATCATCGCATGATTCCAATGAATACACCATTTAAAATTTATTGTCTTTTTTGCCCGCTCGGGGTTCAAGTTAACACGACAGATACAAGGAAAAAGGCGACGAAAAGCAATAAAATTTATGTTAAAATAGTTTTTAATGTCTTCATTTGGTGATTTATGATGTGAAATGGGTTTTTGCGAGTTCAAAACAGAAAACGAAGAAGAATGAAAGCGAAATTCAAATTAAAACTTTTTCATTCAGTGCACATGCAAAACTGTTTCAAACGATTTGCGAAGTGGAAGGTTCGAACAGCAATGAAAATAGTTTTTGAAACTTTAATGTCTTCATTTGGGCGAGAATTGTGTTTGTTGAGCTATTGAAGTCCCGATAATGATTTTAAATTACATTTAATATACCTTTGTCACTCTCACCCCCTGTTGATCTTTGTCTGCGAATTCAAATGCGAGTTCCAGACCAAAGTCATGCAAATATAGTCCATGTTTATTAAAAATTTAATGGCAACATGTTTGTCAAGTCTGTGGGTCTTGCAGTAAGGTTACAGTTGAAGTTGTAAGAGTTGGAAAATTCAATCTGTGTTTTTAAATTTAAGCATAAACAACAAGGATTTGTAAAAATATCTTCACTAGGATTTGAACTTGAATAAGTGTGTATTTTTAAGCAATTCTTAGGATCAGTCAAAGGTTTACAAACTTTTAATTACGTTCATTGGTATAGTTCTAGACTTTTGTAAGACTCGAACATAAAATATAAAAAAACTGAAATTCAAAAGGTTTTAAATGTAGGGTTCGAACCGTTTCAACATGTGAATCTTTGAGATATTATTCCTTGAAATTTAACAATTGCAGGCGTTTAAACCTTACATTAAGTTATGTCATACATTTTTTGATTAAACATATCCATCATAAGAATATTTTTTATCATTGCCAATTGCAAATTCACTATGAATTCTTAATAATAATTGTTTCAAATCCTTTTTGCATTCGGCAAAATTTAATTTCGTCGCTTATCTCTAGCAATAATTTTCAATTTGCAAAAATTTAAATCACTGCATATAAATCAAAATCATGAGCAGATGAAAATCCGTTTTTGTGTTTAATTCACATTCATCGTGAAGATCCGAATCCGCAAACTCACAAAACTCCGCACAATCATTCTTTTTCCACTCTCGGTATCTATCACGCCCTTTTTTCAGTTATCTGTTCCTTTTCCTATCCCGTAAGTACACACAGAATATATCTCTCGCTTTTCACACACAATGTATAAAATATCTCTCGAACGAAGGGAAGCAAAAAACTTTCTATCACTGTTCCCATGATACACAACCGAACATCCGAGTCGGATGCGAGAAAAAAGTTCTCTCTTTCTCATGAGATGTTACTTATGCTTATTTGTTGAATATATCCAATGATAGCAACCACGGGTAGCGATGCTGCCACTGTGTATTGTACCCAATTTTATATGTTTGCTATGAGACGCGTCTCTCACAACAAACACACACATTCCATGAAGGGAAGCGAAAAACTCAGCTCTCTTCTCGGCTCGGGCTCATCATCGCCGGGAATTTTATCCCCCATCGAGACGAGATGTTCGCAACACACGCCCAACGATAACTCCGCCCTTCGATTCCCTTGCAGAACACTCTTCGTGTTCATCCTTTGATGCGCTCTTCAGTACAAATACACATTTAAGCTTCTTCTTGTTGTTCACACAGCACGGTTCTATGTTTTTTTCGCTTCTTTCTGTATGATAGCTGCAGATTGTATGCTTGAATACAAGAGAAAAATCTATGTTGTTATTATTTGGAATCCTTCTTTTTCGCTTGTAAAGTTGTGATTTTTGAGGGGAAGGGGAAGAGTTTCAGAGATTTTATTTTCGCTTCTTCTTCGTGTTCTCTTAACAACAATTTGACAATGGGAATCTCAAAAACAATTTTTAGTTTGGTAAAATCCTGCAGACAGACAACTGGATATTGCTTCACGTTTGTCTCGGCCGAGTTTGCTGTGATTTTTGTCCGGTTCTTAGTCAGCTCGAGTAATAGGAAAATTAGTCCGCTTCGTGTGTGATGCAAAAAAGGTTAATTAAGTGAATTGAATTAAAGCAGTTAATTGAAACAATTTACCCGAAAAAAGTTTGCAGACAGAATTATGAACGGGTTCGAAATGGAAATCTTGAGATAATTGATGATTTGTGAACTGGTGCGATAAGAAAAGTCTAATAGATTAATTAATGTCGTGATTTGGCTAAGTGAAAATTTATTCCATGTTGATGGACGTGGCCAAGGATTGCTTAGTTAAATAAATAAACAAAAGAAACAAAATAATTTAAAGGATTTTGACATTCGCAGAGAAGAAGAAAACTTTGAATAGCAATAACATGTTTGATTACGGATTAATGATGCCAGGTAAAGAATGTCACTGCTAGTGATGAATATTTATATTTTATGCAAGAAGCTGCCTGCTTAAATCGGAAACTGAGCCTAAGACGTGTGTGCCGTGGCAAATTTCCTTTTGGGGTCAAAATCTCTCACTTTCAAAACTGGTTCGAGTGAGTCGAGGCAAAAAAGGGTGAAAAGCATCAGAATGAGTTTATTTTGCATCTTATGAATAAACATCATTATAATTAAATTAGCTTTGGGTTCACGTAACTTAAGCCAAAAAGCGTGCGATTTTATTGTTGTCAAGATTGTCGAGATGACGACGACTGAAGTGAAAACAAATTCGAAAGTTGACAGCGAAGCAAGCTGGCATTTTGGCACCTGAAGTGAAAACTTGATTTTACTTTATTTGTAAAATGACATTCTATAGATTTATTCAATTTCAGTGAAAAATAAGACAAAACATGAATTCTTCTGATAATTAAACATTGTACAAAGCTCAAACTTTATTGTCAAAAATGAAAAAGAAAAACAAAACCGTTTTAATTACCATCCAAAAAAACTTCAAAAATGGTGCTTAGAGGTTCTAAACAAAAACATGATCTTTTTATAAAGATTTGAACCACGTTTAAAGTAAACTTGTTTTCTGAACAATTACACGTCAAATTGTTTTGGCTTATGTTTTATCTGATATGGCTTAAAAACAATCGAAATACCTAAAAATGGATTTTTCAAAGACCAACTTTTTATATTATTGTTAGATTTGAACCAATTTTTAACCAATTGTTAATTAATTACTTCAATTTTTTTATTTCTTTAACGACGTTTGAAGCTAATTATGTCTGTAGCCATCTTCTTCAACTTTAAGTTCTGCGCCAATCTCCTTCATAACTAATCCATTGCATTCCAACATTAGATTAGCTTAAGTTCACACCGAACACGCTAGGTAGACAAATCATTCAATAATGTACAAAAATATAATTTTTATCAAATCAATTTAATAAACAAAACTTTAAACCATTGCATCTAAACCAACGTCGATGTCTTGTTTTGCCAAGAAGTTCTGTTTCCGTTTGCGTGATAAAAACATCTCCAGTTTCAAAACAGTGTCGAACAAATGTCTTTATTATTTTATGATAGCAAAAAACGAAGTTCCGACCGCTCCTTTTGTGGTGATCGAAACGAGAAGATAATTTTTTCTATCTTCCTGTAACGCTTCAGCCTGAAATTTCTTTTATCTGTTTCTACCTGTTCGCTTTACGACAGATTTTGTGAGATAATTTGAAATTGAGATTTGTGGTTTTGCTGTTGTGTGAAAAGCTTCGAGTTTATTTGTGGAGAAAGATAAACAAAAGGACTTTTAAGGCACTTGGTTCATCTTTGATGCTATTATCTTATCTCTTTTGCAAATTTGTTTGAACCAATGGAAGTTTGAAGAAAATGTGTTGAAGATGTGTTAAAGATGTTTGATAATTAAGAAGAAGATAAGCAGAGCTATAAATCTGTGGTGATCGTTGTCAGTTTAACAATCAAATCCTGAAAATCTGCATCACACATTTTTTCTAAACATTTGATTCATTTACAAAGAAAAAGTTTTGTTGAATCAAAATGTTTTTCAATTCCTTTCCCGACTTTTTGTTTATTCATAGTTAATTTGTTTTCAGGAAGCAGTGGAGACGAATCAGACACATCTCGTGGTGTTCCATCAAGCTTAGATGTGGGATCACGTGGTCTCGATGTGATTCCATTAAGCCCTAACGGAGATTCGTATTACAAAGACATCGATAACAAAGTAAGCAAAAAAGTTTGAATTTTTTTAAGTCACATTCATGGTTACAATTCAGTGAAGGATTTGACCTCATTACTAAATTTGTTACATTTTTAGAAGTTTTTAGCTGACTTTTTGAATTAATCTATGTTTTCGTATATGGCAAAAGATTAATTTAAATCCTAAATTCACAATTTTCTCTTTCTTTCCAGATGACGAACGAAATACTTTTAGAAGAAATGTCCCGTTTTCTTCACGACCAAGCGCGCAACCTCGAAGTTCGCAACGGTTCAGTGTTCGCGAAAGACAAAGTTGTCGTCAAAGGAACAAAATATGGACCATTTATTGCAAAGTTCACCGACAAGCCACTTGATCGTCGGTTTGCATGGGAGGTGAGTCGAAGGCACAGTAGTCTTTCTATTTGTTTTTCTTACAAATTCAGCGTGAAGCGATCAATAATGCAGCAGCGTGTGTCTTTGATGATTAATTTACACTCATCGTCGTACCCCGTCTACTCCTTTTATTTTAAAAATGCCAAGCGTTTGTCATCTCTCGGCGTTGCGTGCGCCCATTGTTCAATTGTTGTCATTAAACTTTTATTACATGATCATTATTTTCATTAAATAATTTAGCACATCCATCATTCTGGCAAGCAGTGGAAAAGACTTTGTTGTTGGCATTGAACAAACGTGTCCCGTAGAAATGTGCAACACGACAGAGAACAATGACTCGAAAAACTCAAAAGTCATCGGTCCGCAGTGGATTTTTCTCGGTTCGAATCTCAAACAAAGATTTTTTGTGGGATTCAAACCACCATAACTAATAAAAACGTGATGATATTTCAATTCTTCGACGTAATCGAGTGAAATGTTTGAAATGGAAAAGTTATGTTTGCAATGTGTTGAATGTGAAAAATTTACAGAACCGATTGTTGGGGGGTGGAAATTGAAGCAATCTCAAATGTGTGCGTATTCAGTTGACTGAACATTGCCACTTGCCCACACAGTCTCCTGGCTTAATGGTCTCGTTTTCACTCGACGCAAACACGCAATTTTCTTTGTGACTAACTGTCATAATCCCCTTTGCCGCACATATTTCTGTGTCTTTCGGCTTACCGCACAGCATTCTGTGTACTGATTCTGCAATTATTCGTAATTGAACAGTTTGTGGTAATCCAAACGACATGTAAAGCTGATCTCTTGCGCAAACAGAGACATTAACGTAATGGATGATCTGCAAATAGACTTTTGCGCCAATTTGATTCAGCTTCATTTACTGACAGACTGTTTGAGCTGCAAATGAACATATCAGCTTTACCAAATCTCGTTTAAAAAACCAGGAAGCTAAAAAACTGGGATGGAAAATCCGTCAGTAGCTAATCCTTTTACAATGTGGCTGGTTCTATTTTTTTCTCCGGTTCCATTCAAACACAAGACTAGACTAGAGAAAGCAGATCAGATCAGAAACGGAATCAGAGAGAAAGTTGATTAAATTTCACACACCGAGAAGTCTAGAATCTGCAAATCCCTTTCTTGTTTCGACGAAGAGACTCAAAAACTGTGTTCATCTGTTGGATTGTCAAGGGAATGTACAGTGAAGACTCTAAAATGTTAGTGTTTATTTAAGATTTTATAATATCCTTTTCAAAAACTTTTTCAAATCTTTGCAAAATAGATTTTTAATTTAAATTTTATGAAATTTCAAGATTCGAACCTTAAAAAATTCTGTCAAGTTCATCTTCACCTGGTTTTTGAACATCCAGAGACTTCACTGTACTCCATCCCAATGTGGATTTAAATCTGCACGAACAAAGCATTTTCTTTTTGCACAATTGACATTCGAAGGACACATCAGAGGTGTGATGACGCATCAAAATCAAAATGCTACGAATGAACGGTCGAAGGCATCAAAGCCCACAAATGATGCTTAAATTCATAGAACATTGCGAGTTATAAATACCGAGAAATACCGTTTGTTGAACCCCTTCACGTATGAATCACGAAGATAATTACAAATTACCCTTATTTCTAGTTGTCTTTGCAACCGAAGGGCTGACAAACAGAAATCACGTTTCAATAATCACACAAAAATGTTTCAATATTCAATTAATATTGGAGTGATTATGACATCTCAATTTTCCTATTATTGGCTGTTCAAACATCTTTGCTTCTCTTCGCCTTGTAACATCACACTTTGGAGAGATTTGTTGCTTTGTTGTTATTACAACCAGGTAGTCAAGTTCGGGCGCAAACATATCAATGTTTTAAAATAAATAGAAATCTCAATTTCTTCCTGAGCCTTGCCAGCGTTTGTTCATGTTCCGGGACGTGAATTAGTTGGAACTTCAATGTGACAACCTAAACCCAGGTGTCAATGAATAAATGAACCAGAGATAATATTTTTCATTAGATGTATTTTTGATTGACACCAAAGACAAGTCGGGAGAAGACGGCGGAGAAATTCGAGCGCAAGGGAGAAGTTATGAGCGTTTAAGGTCGCTTCCTAAACCCGTAAAAAGGGTTGCCGATGAGACTTAAGAAGAGTTAAATGCAATCAAATGCACAAAAGAAAAGTAATTGAAATAAAAGACCTTAAGAAGCGAAAAAAAGTGACAAAGACAGAAAAGATGAAAGGGTTTTATGATTTACTACGGTAAATGCCCTTCAGAGATGACGGAGTCCGATATTTGTGATTAAATTTGTGTTTCAACTTCGTGACTATAAATATTTAAATTTGACTTATTTACAAAAGTCTGTTTCAATTTTTTTTGATTCAGAACAAACTGAAAGACAAACTTAAAAGTTATAAATTTTTGAGAAACATAAATATTTGTCTTGAAGATGCTACCTGAAAACTTTTTGCATCATTAACGAGAAGATTCATTAGGATTTTAACACTAAACACTCTGCTACTGGTTCTGGTTAACAAGATTCTTGTGACAACTACACGAAAATCATTAATTTCGTCATCAAATGCTTGAACGTTCGATTAAAAGGCTTGAACGCCGATTAGATAAAGTTAAGATTGATGATGTTTGCGACGACGTTCGATTGAAGTTTGAACAATAATTAAAGATAGTTTTCTCAATGGCAAAGCGGAAATTGAAAAGTGAATGCACGCCAGACAATCAATCTTCATTCTCGTGATGAAAAGATTTCGAATAAAAATATTTTTATTCATTCATTGTGCTTCCTTTCAACGAAGCATCCTCGGATCTGATTATTTTACACTCAATTGTACGTCTCACTTTCCCCTCTACGGTCCATCCGTTCGAGACTCCTGGTCTGCAAATGTGTGAACGGCAAAAATGTCATTAAAAGTTCATCCTTAATCCCCAGCTTCATTTCTCTTTCATTCGGAGAGTTTTTGTCACTTCTGTGAAGAAGCTACCTGGTTGTAATTACAGCGATCACAAATGTGATTGTCCTGGGTGAAGCCCGATGCATGAAACCAGATTTGTTTACGCACGTTTTGCGTGCAAGAAAAAAGGGAAAATTCATTGTGACTTTGGAACGTTTCGGCGAAGCCTTCGAAGAAGATTTTATCAGTCTTCACTTTCATCTCGATTCATCGGCGTTTGATTGACACGACGAGAATTTTCTTTGTTCAATCCGAAAATAAATTTCAGATAAAAACGAAGACAATCGGAATGCATTTAAAGGTTTCTCTAGAAAATTTTAATACAATTTTCTCGGTGATGTGTCCATTGTTGATGTCTTTTTCTTGGGACTTCAAAGAAATGCGTAATCTCGTCACATGACGATTTACCACGTTTCTCTCTCGAAAAGGAGACTTTGAAGGCAAGAGAAAAGGAGAAACTTCATTTTTATGTCTTCTTTATTGCATGTCACCGGGTAGAAAATTTAAGGAAATCTGAAATTGACACGTCTGTTATCCTGTGTCCTTATTGTCTTCTTGCACAACTGAGATCATGAACATGTTTTCATTGTTATCTGTTATGAAACAGTTGATAAGTTTTGTAAAGTGTTGGCTGGACGTGGACGTGACATTGAAGTTACATAGTTATTGTTAGGAAAATGTAAAAACATTTCATTATCGACGAAGGAATTTTATTTTGCGATGAAAACTGATAAAAATTTAACTGAAATATTTTTCCACTGCGTTCAATTTTGTTGGTTTTTAAAGACAAACGATTCTTGATTTGCATTCAATTGTACAAAATCTGCTGTAGACATTTTTAGTGCAGATGGGCGGCTGCCAAATGACAAATCTTCTTCTTGTGGAAATTCACGTTCGTTAGCACCTGTCATTGCAATCAAGACATCGCTGTTTACTTTGTGAGTTATCAAAATTGTCGTCTTTGGAGATGTTCAGAAAAATTTGAATTTACTTACGGTTAACCATAAAACTTGCAAAATTTTGTAAGAAAGTGCCAAAATTATTGCGAATATCTTCGAATTCAATATCTGACAATAGAGACAACGGGTCTGAGTCAGAGTCTTGATCCATCGCGAAGATTTTCTTATAAAAACGTTCCGACTTTCTCAAGCGAATTTATCAAAACTGAAAGCCAAATGTTAACTGCGATGTCATTTCGTTTAATCAAGTTTTAGTCCTTGTTCTTCACATTCTCACAAACAAAAACCTTCACATAACTTAATAATAATTCACGGAATACAAAAGGAAAGAAATTTCAAGACATCGATGATCGGAACTTGACGCTAACATTTCAATTGACAGAAATAATGGGAAGGGATGGTCAACTGCATATAATACATTGTCCATGACTAAGTTCAACCTTAAGAATCGGTGTTAAATATTTTTGTTAACACAGAAGGGTCGAGCGCTTCCATTCTACCTCTTAATTTATGTCTTGTTTATCGTGTGACTTCTTATGCAATTCTAACGTTATTTATGGAGTTTTAATGTTGTCCAAGCGGCAGTTCTCATGGGGCGACTTTACAAAGGGAAAGTCAAGGATGTTTTTGTTAATAACAGTTGTACGTTCAAATATCAAATAACACTCGAATTAAAAGAGTTTACGATTAGTCAAAACTGTAATTTTTGAAGTTTAGCTGATTCTTGAGAACTTTTCCCACAATTAAACTGCCTGGAGTGGACATTTCTGAATCAAGATTCATTTTAAATTTTTCTTCATTGATTTGAAGTTAACAAAAGCACGGAAATTTTCCATAAAAATTATGCAAATCACTCAAGAGCCGCAACAATAAAAAAAAGTTTTCCATAAAAAAAATTAACTTTTGACATTTTTGATTGACAGCTGCGGTTGAAGTTCTTTGGAAATAAACTTTTGATTCGATGATCCTTGATGGAGAGCGTTTATGAAAAATTTACAATACAATTATTGCACACAAAAGTCAATAAATTTAGATTTCTTGGGAGAACCATATCGTTGTTTTCAGATCGACCCCTGCGAGTTTTGTTTTCCAACAATCAGAAACACACTCGCTAATGAGCTGTGAATTTATTCAATAAAATCCGTTTAAATGACTGCGAGGGTGAATCGAAATTTTAAAACATTTGAACTGCAATCGGATGAGAGTTAAAAAACGTTTTTTCACTCAAAAGCCACAATTTGACTTCTGATACTCATCAACGCAATCGAACGGAAAGCGGTTTGCTTCCCCTTGACTTCTAATTGAATATCCTTTATCAATTTGTAGGGATCACAACTCGGTTCTCGTTCATAAAGTCCTTTAAAGCGATACCAAAAAGGGCTGCGCAAATTTATTCAACGTTTCGAGTGTTTTTTTATGCTTGGAAGTCGAAAATCTGTTCATCACTCTTCTCTCGGCTGAGTTAATCTCTATTTGAATTTAAATTGAGCAATTACCCATTTACTGTTAAGTGGGATTTATTCTGCTTCGGGAGACCTTTGGAGATTTATCGATCGTCATAAATTGTGTAAAATGTGTTTGCTATTAATAACTTGGTCAGGGCGAGAGGATAAAGCTAATTTACAACAAATGTTGGACAACAAACCGTCACGCTGCTGCTGAAGATCAAAACTCGGATAAAACCGAGATCCGTTATGATGGTCGACGACCCAAAGTGTGTTGGGCTCTTAATTAAAAATATTTTCACCACAATCACAACATGACAGATTTGAAAGTGAAAAATCAGTGACACTCCTACTGTTCGACATCACATTCAGCACTAAAAATCATCAACCGAGGGGATGAAACATGAAAAATGCCTTACAACTTACGTCATGCTGATTTTATGCCATTTTTCTTAGTTTTGTATGCTGTGCTCATAATTAAAAGGATTTTTTCTCGTTGAATCAACTGTTGAGTTTTAAAATCTGCTTATTAGTTGTCTGTGATCGCGTTGTTGAAGGGAATGAACGAATTAATTGGTTGAAAATGTGTCTCAAAATTGTCATAGATAAAGTTAAACTAGAGAACTGAGTGACAGTGTAGTTGATGTTAAATATGACTTTGTTGAAGAAGACAGCTAATTGAAATGGCAATGCTAACCTCAAACTTCAACAAAATATATTTCCATCCCGTCTAGATTTCTACTTTATCTATTCCACCATAAACGAAGTCAATAAACTTTGCCTAATCTTCCAATTTCTCAGCAATTATCGACGCCTTTTAAATCTATTAAAATGAAGACATTCCTTTTCCGTTGATCGTCGACCCAAGTTATTAAAAACAAGCAGATGATAATCGCAGTCATGCATAAAAAATCGAAACGTTTCCTTATTTACCCTTCACGCTTCTCACGTTAGTCTCTACTTCTTGGGGGAGGGAAATCAGTAAATTATTTGACGGGTTGTAATTAGTTCGCAGCAATTTATGATCGTTTAATTTCTCCACCGACAAATTAGATAATTTCGTAAGTGAAAGAAAGTCATTAGAGAGAACAGCAAATCCAATAAATTTCCTGTCACTCGCAGACAACATCCACGGAAGGCATTTTTACGAGATTTATGATTTATCTACATACGAGTCATGATCTGCAAATAAGTTGCAACTTGCAGAAACTTCCTCGCAACGAAGCGAGAACAGAAAATTGTTAAATCACCCCAAAGAAATTTTAATAAAGCGCAAGACTGGAGTTCAGCGGAGCGTCGCAACGGAACGAGAGCGAAGCAAAATGAAGAAACATCTGTTTCTAAGTGGTCAGAAATTATCATTTAACTCGATTCTCCTTACGATATTCTTAACGGTTGGCTGCCAATAAAGCCATAAGGAACGAGAAATATTTTATTTCTCATAGCAGGACGTCGTAAATGTCCCTGCGCTACTTTTTATATCTACAGGCGCAACGGATGTGCAGAATCATGAAAAGGGACCTTAAGAACCTTAATCTTCACACCTTATTGACAGTTGAGAGTTACAAGCAGAAACTGTTTTTATTGGAAGATTACAAGTCGATGACAAAGATTCGTCTTAGGACATACACCCGAGCGAAAGTGCACAATAAAGTGCGCAAATGAATAAATGTTTCGACTCGAAGACACGTTTCGGTGAAGATCCCAGCTTGGAGTTCATTGTTTGGGATTTTGAACACAGTTAATCTTTTAGTTACACTGCTGGAGTCCCATTCACTTGAATCGTCGTACGTGATCTGGTTCGTAAACAGGCTCAGATTCATCTCCGAACGAAAATGATAAACATTTTGAACAAAGAAATTAAATTTTCGGCAGACATTTCACTAAACGCTTATTAAAATAATGTAAATCATAAAACCACCCTTCGCACATCATTGACTCCGTTCGCCGGGAAATTTATCTCCGCCTGAAAGTTCACACATAATTTCGTCGCTGCAAGGGATGTTGCGAACATATTTTTGCAATCATTGTAAAGTTTAAGCGATTAAATCAGCGTTCTGATTCGAAAT
Source organism: Belgica antarctica (assembly GCA_000775305.1). Taxonomy (NCBI): domain Eukaryota; kingdom Metazoa; phylum Arthropoda; class Insecta; order Diptera; family Chironomidae; genus Belgica; species Belgica antarctica. The sequence goes on along the minus strand of JPYR01000535.1, from coordinate 20,667 downwards.
CGCAAACGATTTTCCTTAGGAAATTGATAATTAAACGGAGAAAGGGAAAGAAACCATTGAATTTCCCTTGAAAGGAAAACATTTTCACTCCTTCGACATATTTTCTTTTCCGAGGGTGGTTCATTTTAGAAGCAGGCATTATTACATCATACTTAACTCGGAAGGATAATAACAAATTTATGTTTATTTTATTACGGTGATCATTTTTCTTCAAGTTGTGTTTTACTTACTGCTTATAATGTTCTTTCTGAAGAGGGTCGGTCGTCGTGCCGGGAGAGGGGTCAAGTGAGTGTCTTTGACTTACCGATATGCCATGTTTTCACAGCGATTTATGATAAATTGTTTTGATTTCATGCAATTCACAAACATTTATTACATGCTGCTGCGAGATATCGATGCGAACAGATGGATTTATAATTTTATTGTTATGGCTTCTTTGCTTCGTGACGACGATAAGTCTTGTGATCGATTGAATCTAATGGCTTGAGATTAATTTGATGAACATTGGCGATAAGTTTTGTAAAAAATTTGGCTTGAAATTCAGTTTCAAATTCAAAGTGTTCAAAAAGCGTTTTAACATCGAAAACTAAAGAAAACCCAGCACAGTCTTGTTATGGCTAACATATTTAACAAAATGTTTAACTGTCTATGTCTCCAGACTGCTAAAACCTACTCCAAAAGCAATGAAATGATTAAACGTAGTGAATTTTCAATTCCGATAAGTCTTAAAATACTTTCAGCTACGTATCGCGCAATAAACTTCTTCGTACATGAAAACTAACACAGAAATAAATCATAAGAGTCGTAAAATATTATGACTTATCAGAAACATGAAAAAAATCGCAATAACATTTACGAATGAAGCTAAAGCGTGATCGAAGACATGCAAAAGCATAAAAAGTCGTACGAAGTTGTCTTTCAGATTGTTTGAAAGCTTCGCTTAGTTGTACTAGAAGACTGAAGTTCAATTTGTAATTATTGTTTCCAACTAACAGGAGCTTTTGAAATCTCGTTACATTCAATAATCTGACAAAAAATTATCAACAGAAGAAAATGCTTTGTTAAATATTCACCCCCACACGAAGCGAACATTGGCCGCTAGATTTTCGAAAACTGAAAATCCGTTAAATGTTTTAGTTCGTGCAAACGAACTTTCTTGACGATGAATCTTGATAAATTATTGACGCTGATTATTGCTGCAATTAAAAAATGTTTAATGCTGAAATAAATCAATAATTGCTTAGCTCAATTGATACTTATTTTCTTTGTCTTCCAGATAATCGCTTCGCCAAGCCTTCGCGGTTGGTATGACGCTTCAGCGGAATCTTCAAACTGGATGAAAAATATCAGAAGTTGTGACGACGTTTCATCAGTTAATATTCAACATATTTTTATTAATGGTCAAGTGAGTTCGAAATTTTAAATTGTTGGAATTGAGTCTTAGAAGAAAATTTTATTCAACGCAAACATTTTATTTTCCAGATTTGGTACGAAGTGACTTGTGATATTGCCGAAGATACTGAACTACTTTTAGGACCAAAAGTTCCTTTGCTGATAAGTGATATGCGTCGTGAGGTAGACGACCGTTCAGGATCAGGTATGTTTCACGATTTGCAAACACTCAATGATGAAAAATGAATCAAGTCTGATCGCACAAAAGTAAAAGCTGTTAAAAGTCAACAGAAATTACCCCTATGAGTTCGGATTGATATTTATGATGAGAGAACGTGGGCATAAATGCATGTAGGCAAGACCCAATGACATAATAAGCACCGTACAACAAT
>JPYR01000535.1:0-18855 GCA_000775305.1 Belgica antarctica | reverse complement strand
TTTTTTTCACAATCCCCGCACAAAAGAAGGCTGGCTTTTATGATAACAAATGATCTGTTCCCTGAAACGTTTCAATTTGCTTTGGCATTGATGAAGTTCTCACCCGAAAAAGGCAAACTGCACAGATGCTGATGTCGGCTTTTTACCAAGTCCACGAAAATGTCTGCCCGATAATCATCAACAGCACATAAATCGCTCGCGCCGTTTTTTCATCTTTACTCATTCATTAAAATGAAGCTTGGCCGGGGAGAGAGAAAGACCAGATCAGCCGATATGATTGAGTCAGTTGAAAAGGCGCATATTTGTTTATGCAAAGCTCTTCGAGCTTCATATCGGATAATTTTTATGATTTTTTAAACTCGTCCGAATAAAAGAAGGCAATTATTGCTGCGATGGATTAAATGAAGTGTGCTTCGGCTCGCGCTCATTTGTCGGGATCGGGCAAAAGAAAGGAGAACATAATGAAGTTATGCGCGTTGATCTTTTTGTTCGTCTTGCTTTTGTTGGTGGTTTTATCTTTTAATTGGAATTTTAAGTAAAAATTGAGTTGTTAAGCTGTAGATTTTGACAGATGAAGCTTTGGATTTTAGAGAAAACAGTTCAAACTGCTTCGAATTAAAGGAAAATTGAAAGAAAAATTGGAAGTACCAAGGCGCATTAAAGTTTGTTGCAGGATTCGAGTCTATGAATTTAAATATGCTTACAACGTTGCACAAAATGTTAACTTAAACTTTCATAAGCATCCATAAAGTTAAACAAAAGAATAATAGAACTCTTAAAACATTGTAGGGAAGATTTCATTGAAAACTCGCAGAGTAGCAGTAAAACTTCTTGAGATAACTTTGATATTCAAGGCTTATAAAATGCCAAATTAAACTTCCTTTTCTTTATAAAATTCTGATTTATTTTAGTTCCATTCTAAAAATGCTTAAATTATTTTTCGCCAACGCTTTCTCATCACCCTCAACCTTGCAAATGATACAGTCTCGCTTTCATCCATTTGACGAGCGATCTCCAAAAACTTTGACATCTAAATTAGGGTTTGATGATAATTTCATTAAACTAAACGGGACACAATGATGCATCAACACCACCGACGGCCTTTGTTTGTTTCTGAATGTGATAAATTGAGCAAATATAAGGGACGAATAGATTTTTTGCGTCTGTTGCATATGCAGTCACTGTTCATCACCATGATGCGTGTTCTTTTGTGTTTCATTAGATCGCAATCGTGCGAGTAATGAAACGGAATAAAAAGCGGTCGATTACTGTTGACATTTTCTGCAGCCAATTTAAACGGGAAGTTTTTTATGTCACCGGAATCAATTTGATGGCAGAAATGAGCGTAAAATGATTTTTTATGATCGAGATGACACACGATCTAGGTTGCTACCCCTCAAATTGCATCGGCAAAAACTGATAATTTGTCACAAAAATTATCCGGAAAATTGCGTGAATAAAAATTGCAAAAAATAAGTTAATGGATCGTGTAAATTAGGGTTGAAGATTTATTGATTGAGATGTTTAGCTGCTTATTAGTGATGCTTGAAAGCGAATTTGTGGAATTCAGCAACTTTTAACCACGATTTTACTGGATTATTCACAAAACTCTCCCATCGGACTAATTTTCCCACGAACGAGTACCTAATTATCGCGTGTTAATTGAAAACTTAACCTGGACATTCTTTCGTGTAACGATTTGACTTTCAACCTTATCTATCGTGTGCCATTCCAAATAAAAATCACAGACACGTGCATCGTTAGTAGAAATTATTAAAATACACACCAGGAAAAAATCCGTTTTGTGCGATTGTATGAACACAGAAAGAAGGGAATGATAAATGTTGCGAGATTCGTTTAAACATGCATGCGAGGGTCACATGTGAATCTCGTCGCAACAGCTCGCGCTACGTTCGCAGGCTAAAATCAATAACTGCAACATGGAATTACTCAATTATGTGCGGGTTGAATCTGGCTGTGTCATTGTTTGCTGTTACAAATGCTGTTGCAAGCATGTTTTACACCGAAGCTGATCAGATGTTCGTTTGAATGCGTGGCATTAAATCGTGATTCCAACTCAACGACGCAATAAAGTCCTTAAAATTCCCTGAAAAACGGTTTTGACCCGAGAACAGGTGCAACTTAACGTATGCTTTGAACTTGTGACCGGGTTTGAGCCGTGCATGCCTGAAAGGTTCACCGATTAGACTGGTCGGACCACCTTTCCCAAATTGCCGTAATGGTCAACGTTGAGACACGCAATCTTGATTTGATCGCCTTTTGTTGATAATATTTCGAGTCATTTTCGGCCCGAAAGCGGAAGTCCTTGCCATAAATTAATTTTAACTTGCGGTTAAAACCTTTCCTGATCTCTTTCGTCTGGTTTGCAAGCAACTTCTCATCACTCGCTCGACGTTTCATGCGCATCAAGAAGCCGTTTCGTGTGTCACGGGCGAGTTTGACGCTTTTACTGCGATCTTTCTTGTGAAAGTGACATGGCATGCAAAGAAGCTTAACGAAATTTCGCGCTGATGTTCCCGATGGAGACAGAGGCAAGTGGAGAAGCAGAAGAAATAAGCGTAAAAGCGGCAAATCCGATTAAAGCCAGATTCAAATACCCTGAGTTATGTTTCAATGCTTTCTCGATCTGAATGAATTCGAAGCGGATTTGTTAACGACAAAAAAGCTGAGAACCGATAAAAATAATTAATAATTTCCCCAATTATTTAACTAATTTCGACTCATTTCGTCGCGGATTGGGCCACTTCGTTTCTGTTGCCATTCGTCGCACCTGTTTAACATCTTTCTCTGGATAAATTAATACAAGAAAGCCAGCACGGAACGGCGCGGCCAAGTAAGGCATGGGAATTTCGCTTTTCTGCGCTTCGCTTGACGGAATTCTATCATCGCTTTCTGCCAGTTGTTTAGTTTGTCGTCCACCTGGCGCGCCAAAGATTCCATAAGTCACACACAAAAGTCGATTTTCTCAAGCGTCTTCGCAGATGACGCCTTGTTAAGCGGTCCGTTTCGGTAGACTAGGTTTTCTCATGGGACTAACGGTTGTAAGAATGAAAGTGCCATATTGCACGATATCGCTGATGGCGACTCAACGATGACTCCTTAAAATGCAAATCGCCGTGTCCCTAAGACAAAACATTCGTGGGAACTTCTCAAGGAAACTATTTTCGAATCTACTCCCACCATTCACTCTTAATTGAATCAATTATTTACTCTCGCGCACAATGATAAATGATTTATATCAATCAATTCTAGAGCCGCGATTTGTCAATCACATTTCAAGAATCGAAAATTAACACATTAAATGTCACATTAAATGTCACATTAAATTGGGTTCGAAACAAGTAAAAAAAAGTGAAAGGAAAAATGATTTGTACAGTCGAGTGTCTTTAAAGTTGATGTTTGGTGTAGTGAATGAGTCTTTTAGATAAATTGAGAATGAATTCAAGTTGAATGTTAAATTTTAAAATTAACAAGAATTCTAAGGGATATTTTTAGGTTATGTTTGCAGAAAGTTAATAATTAAAGCTTCAGACACAAATTTTGTAGAAGTTTCTTTTATGTTAAATGTTCTTCTTCAAGAATTCTGGCACATAACCTTAAAATCCTGAAATAACTGTAAATTTTAATACCTTTTAGAGGTTATATTTCACAACCTAAACATTTTATAATCAAGAATCCTTCCGTGTTCATACACTTTAACGACACTCAACTGTACCTGCAATCACTGACGATATAAAAGAGAACACAAAGTCGTCACCCCTCAACTTGTCCACTTTCCCTTATCAAATATGAATCGTTAGAAGCAAGTTCAAATAAATCGCTGATTATAACTCAGAAATCAACGGCCAAAGCCTCGTTGCGTGCTTAACGCTGGCATTTTGTATCAGTTATTTATGACCGATGACTTTTCCACCTGTACATTGTTTTTCATATCAGTTGGACTCGAGGGGTGCTCTATGATTTCCATACACCATACAATAATGAAACAGGATCTTCACATGTTTGACCACACACAACCCGAATTATCATTTCGTGCCCGACTCGGTGCTCGGGCGCTACCCCTTCGCAACAGTTCGCGTCATCCTTTGGAACTTCACCGCTTCCCTTCCTTTTTATTATAAAACTGCCCGAGTGTCCTCGCCAACACACACAACCGGCCATGTGATGGACACGGCTGATGAGAGGGGAGAAGGGGTGAATAATATTTGTTATAATTTACATGACTTCAACTCCATACACCACCGGTAAACATAATTCACATCGAAATTAAGTGGACAATTGCCTTCGATGATATTTTTTGTGTTTTATTTGTTGCTAGCGCTGAAGAAGCTCATTCTGAACTTGTTTGAAGACGTGCAGAGACGTGCGTGAAGATTCTCAGGAAGTTTTATTGATCGAAAGCCGAAAGTGCAGTGAAAACAAAAGACGTGAATTTTTTGCGCAAAGAAAAGATTAATTTGTATTTTGAATCTTAAATAATCTCGTGTACGTGGAAAAAAGGCAAGCGCCACAAAACCGAGGTAATAAGTGATAAAATTAATGTCTTGAACGCGTGTTTTATGATTTTTCTCACACATAAATTCCGGCTTCGAATAAATCACCGGCTGCTTGGCTTCGCAAGCACGTAAAAAGCAAACAACGGTGACTGTTTTGGGTGGATGCAAGATGTAACCTGAAAAATATTCTAACCTCAATTTTTAACGAACTATTTTCAAGCTTCCTAGACATCACCACTTATCACTAGATTAAAAATAGTTTTTCAACGGAGAAAACTCTGGAATATTTATCAACTTTCAAGTTATTCTTCAAATTATAATCTCAAAATATAGTAATTTTTAATTCAAACAAAACTACATAAGTTGATAAATTTATTAAACTTTAAAATTCGTCAAGTTCCAACCTCAAAATAATCTTAAAGTCTCACTAAATTTCGAATCTGTCTTGAATCAATTTTCGTGTATCAACAACAAATACAATGATCTGTTCATGTTCAACCTTTTGAATTCAGACATTTCCATCTCCAAGGTGTTAATTAAACATGCCTAAAGCCAAACGAGGGCTCGTGCTGAAAATTAAATCTCTTTTTACTGTGTGAGATTTGTTTTCACAAAAAAGCAAATAATCAAAAGCTTTTATACCTGAAATGAATGATATTTTATTGCCTTTAAATCACGAAAAAAGCTCTAAAAGTTTCGTAGAAAATCCGAAACCAAAGCAGCACGCGTCGTCATGTCAAACAATGATTAACAGTCTTTACAACATTTTATGTTTTAAACAAAAAACAGAATAAAAATGCTCTTTTACGGTCTGAAAAAGTAACATAAACAAAAGGCAGAAACACAAGTTTCTAAAGACTTGCCGTGGCGTCCCAAACAATATCTTATGGTTTGCTTCTTTACCTTCTGTTGGCTCGAGTCGTGCTTCGTAGTGCCTCCCTGGTCTGCTGTTTATTCATTTCTAAAAGGCATCAGCGAGTTATTATGCTTTGATTCAAAGTCGGCCGATTATGAGATTGTCTTTAGGGTTGATTGGAAGTTCGGACTTGGTATTTAATGAAATTTTTGAGGTTAAGTGCTTAAGATTTTCACAAACTTGTATAAGTGTTTTGTAACATTTTTAGACAAGGTGTTGAAACTTGTCTAAAAATATTACAAAACTTGATAATTACTCTCAAAATCTTCAATAAAACTTCACTTTCCATGACAACACTTAACAAGCTTTGCAAAAATTTTATGTCCACCATCGTAGAGATTACAATGAATTAACAAAATTTGACTCGGTCTGGCCGAAAAAATTTCTTAAATTTAACAACCTTTGATTGGTTTGCAAGTCATAAAGCTTAAATTGCATCTTTTTCTCCATGAACCATCGATAAAATCGATTAAAGATTATTCAAACGTAAGCTTTTTGGCCGCACTGAACGCTTTCGAGTCTTACGAAATTTGCACAAAATCATGTTCGGACTGGAGATATACAAATGAGCGGCGTCGTTACAGCGCAAGAAACTTTCCTTTTCACTGGAGCTGGAACGGCCGACCAGAAAACTGAAAGATCTTGCTTTACATTTTTCTCTTCGCTTTTCATTTTATTGTGCACAAGTTTTTGTGTTTTTATAAGTTATGAAGAAAGACAACAAGGCATTACCAGAATGAATGTTGTGGCTTGCGGTAATAAGAAACATAACAAAAGATGGATGGACGTTAAATGGATTGAACAGGGCTCGAGCGAGCGAACACAGAACGCTCCGCGATATAACAAATGACAGACATCGGAATTAAAAATTGGTGCTGGAAGCACTTTTTCATCAGCTCAAGTGAAGCCATAAGACGGGGCGAGAGAACTGAAGTAGAAGAACACGAAGCAACGCTGAGGCTGAGTCGCCAGTCATCAACTGGAAGTTGATTTGAAAATTAAGGCAACTTCAGGCACCCACACGTTGATGGTGATGGCATTCCAAGCGGAATTATTAATTAAAATAGATCTAAAAGTGCTGATCAGAAATGCGCTGCGGATTCTCGTCTTCGTTTGAAGGTCTGATTCGATAAATTATTGCTTTCCATCGTCTCTCGTGCCTCGTGGATCATCAACGTTCACGCTGCTTCTCGGTTCCACAGAATTCTCTCATCGTCAATTAAGCCCGGGCGAACGAGTTCGAAGCATGCAAAAGCAAAACAAACAATGATCGTACATTGAAGACATCTCCTTCGAGATCTCTCTGACACTTTTCGTATTCAAATAGCTCCAAATATGAAGATTTTCAGTGAAACTGGTTATGAACCGCGATGATAGATAGGTCGAAACCTCGATCAAAGAAATAAGACTCTAGAAATAAGATTCAGAGTGATGAAGAAAGAAAAAAATATTAATCATGTCAAACTTGAACGATTCCACTAATAAGATTAACGACATTTTTGTGTTATTTTGCCTTCAATGTAAACTAGTTGATGCGGTCCGCGGTACAATTCGTCTTTTTTTCTAGTGTCGAACCCAGCTGGAAAGATGAAGACTGTAACTGAGCTGTGGGTGACCTTGAAGGGAATTTGTTGGTTTAAGACACTTTGGGGGTGAATGAAGTGAATCGAAAATGCTTTGGTTTAAATTTGAAGTCAGTTGTTGACTTTGGATTTCGTTGCATCCATTTATTTTACATTTTCGATGATTTGGAATGTCATAACCTAGAAATGTTGATAAACACTATCGACTTAAGCCTGAACATAAATTAATTTAAATTGAAAAATAGCAAAAACCGTTAGATTTTCAAAGTTTTCAAGGCTTTTAAGTGCTTTTTTTCAACTAACTTGATTGGAACAACCTCAAAAATGTCAAAATATTACAAGTTCAATATAAAAAGAAGCCTAGAATGTTCCTTATGCTAAATTAGTTCAGTATAGCTACAAACTGGGACGACATTTGCGTCTTACCACTGCTGCTTCTATTGTTTTAGTTTTAAAAGATTTACTTCACAAAAAAGCAAGAGTCGCTTTGAATGCTGATCAAAACGTGTTATGTAATTATTATTATTATTTTTCTTCTGCTTCGTAACTTCTCTAAGAAGATCTCATTGTGTGATTAGCTTTGATTTATTTTTGCTCGCTTTGAGAAGCTCAACATCAAATTTCAATTTTAATAAAATATTTTTCTCATTCCCCGTCGTCATTTTCGTTTATGAATTTTTCGTTTTTCCATTTCAGGTTCGCAGCATAGTGGCGCGTACGAAGAAGACTTCAATGCTTCGTCGAACGATTTAGACAGCAATCAACAGGAGTCCACACTTGAGAACAACAACGAGTCGATCGAAGACGAAGACGACGTTGATGGCATAGATGCACGGTGCGTCGTATGCGAGCGACAGTGTAGCGACATTGACCAGTGAGTAAAGTTTAATCGCTTTCAAAGATTTATGCATTCATTGCGCAAGAAAACCTGAAGTTCCCATGAATCAAAACGAAGATTTCCCCTCCGACTGCGCCAAGTTCTGTAAATCGATACATTGAGTCGTTTCAAATCAATTCACGCAAAACTTGTCTGTCGATCACTCTCCCCATTATGTCCACTCTCTTTAAAAGTGTCATTAAGCACCGAAAGTTTTTTGTTTCTTTTGTTTTGTCACCCGTTGACGTGTGAAACAATAAATTAAATATTAATTCGTGCAGTACGCGTCGTAACAGTTTCGTCAATACGTACTCGCGTGGCCTGCTCATCGCACCAATTGTTTTCACCTCTTTCTTCCACCGATTTCCATAGAAAATCCCCTTGGCTCGTTCGAATTGAATTAGACATCGAAATGCGACACGGTGGCTCGGGTATTTAGAGCATGAAAATAATTAGTGGCTTCATTGAACATCCATCATCGTCGATGGCTATTGAGGCCCCGTTAAAGGGAATGATTGAAAAAAGAAAGAAAAATGAATTGACAAGACATAGAAAATCATTTGTCATTCAGATGGAAAATACTGACTCGCCGAAGAATGCCAATAAACTACTCATTTGTGTAATTATGAACGCCAACTGTTCCATTGTTTGTCAATATTTGTCCTTATTTGTATTTCTTCGCATCGAGAGAGCGCCAAAAGCGGGGAAAATATCAACCTCGAAATCAGAATCGGTTGGCAAATAAAATCGAAAAACGCTTCAACAATAATTGAAAAGATAAATTATCAGCAAGCAGTTTGACTAAAGGGGGAAGTTGAGAATGATTAGAAGCTGGGTGAGTGGGGTGAGGTGGTTATGAAGAGGTGGGAAAGTTCGAACTTTTAACCCAAGAATTGCTTAAATTAAGAATTTAGTTAAAGTTTCAACACAAAATCTTATGAAACACAAAACTATTTGAATTAACTTCACGCTTCTGAGGTTAAAATCCTTATAATAAATATGAAATCTTCAAACATTCTTTTTTATTACATTGACCACCCCTCACTGCCCCTTGCAACCAGATAGCAAAACCCAAGAAATCGTTATTGATTTCACGTCTTCTTGCTTTTCTTTGAACAAAAGTATGTGAAGAAAACTTCCAGAAAAGTCTCCGGTGGATTTAATTGAAGCATTTGTCAAAGGGGAATTTTTACAATAAATCTTTTTAATTAGACTAGAAACAAGCTTCGGCTTTTGAATAATAAACGAGTCAAATATTTATGAGGAAATCAATTATTGTTTTTCCTTTTTCGGCATTATTATGCAGAGAAAAATGAGTTCCAAGGGGCAATCTTTTGTCACCTTAATTTCAACTCGATAAGATTCACTTTTGGGATAGGTTCGAGTCACCTCGGAACGTGGACACGTTTCTGAAAGGTCAATCATTAGGCTTATCAATCAACTTGAGCTACGGACTTTCGCTCAAGCCGCAGTCACAGACGACCGAGCAACGTCAAACTGTGCGTTCTATTGACATGAAAGCAAACATGTTCAAAATATATCAAATATTTTTCTTTATTTTCCTTCATTCCGAGCGAGTCCGCGCGTATAATGTTGTGAGCAAAGTAAGGCAAACTGTGCGCGCACATTTCATTGAAAAGATTGAAATCAGTGATACTGTCTGAACGCTGAGGGAAGAGAGGGCACACAAAATATGTGGTTACGTAAAGAAGAAAATGGCAAATTGAGTTGGCTGAGGCAAGATCAAAACATCTGCATGCAGAGCATGTACAGTGGCAATCCTGGTTGGTGCGATAGCTGAACGGAATTCAGATTTGAAGAGAATTTGGGCCAAGATTGAAAAAGTTTGACGGATTTTATTGAGTTTTAGCGGCTTGAACATTAAAGAAATAATTTTTAGGCAGCTGTTCGAAATTATAGAAAAGGAAAGTTTAAAGAGTTCCTATGTCCGAGTCCTCCAATGGCACTAAAAATGTTTGTGATGTTTAGAAAACTAAACCAAAAACTTTTTGTTTGTATATTTTTGAGTCCAGAACTTGCAAGATTTAAGAAAATTTTCCAGCATTACATCGCAACTTCCATAACCTCCAACCTAATCTACACAAACCATAAATTTCCATGAAAAGACCCTCAACCAGAGGTTGAATTTAGACTTTTTTTAGATTTTTGGAGGGAAAAAAATTGTTAACTTTAGGGTTTGCTTTAGAGTTTTTCGGACACACTCTAAAGCTAAAGTCTAAAGTTGAAGTTTTTCAAAACCCTAAAGCTAAAGCTAAAGCTGGTCCTTGAAAAAACTCTAAAGCTATAGCTGCTTTGAAAAAAGTCTAAAGCTAAAGCTAAGCTATAGCTGGAAAACGCCAAAAAATACCTAAAGTCTAAAGTCTAAAGCTAAAGTCTAAAGTCTAAATTCAACCTCTGCCCTCAACTGTCCATAAATTGTGCTTTTCATTAAAAAGTGAAACGATACTGGACCGAGAGTGCATGCATTAGATAACTTGTTCAAAGACTTCCGCAAGCGGCCCTAGAATGCATGAATGCATCTCTTTAATAGCGGGCTACTTTGGAGACACTCGAAACGTGATCACATTTCAATTCCTTTATGAGTCGACGAGAAATTGTAATAATGCACAATATGGCCATTCATTTCAACGCTCGTAGCTGTCTCGGGAGAAGCACAAAAGCGTCGTAATGACTCTTGCTTTCATTGATCTCCAAAGAATTTGAAATTTACGATTCATAACAACGTTAAATATTATAAATTATGATTCTCCTCAATTTCAATTTGCATTTTGCTATTTTCCCATTGTTCTCCGTCAATTGTCAACTCTCGCGTGTATTGCCTTTTGCCATCTCTCGCCCAGACGCGTCTATAAATTCATTTTCGATCGTAAAGCCATCGACATATCATTTTTATTTTTCAATTATTTAAAAATGTTTTCTCGTCTCTCGTGGCTTGTCCACCTACATCATCGACATTTCGAGGCTTACATGATAGGTTCAATATTCACTTTTGTTAGATGTGTAATGTGTCGCCTGTGCTTGCTCATTTTTTTCTCCGCTTCACGGCACATGAAATGTGTCTTTCGCTTTTCTTTTTTGCGAATTCTCGCGACCGTTTAGTGAAAAATACGAAAATAAAGTTGAAAGACATCAAGGAAAAATATTAAAGTCCATATATTAAGCCATTTCAAACACTTAATCTCCATAATGTTGTTCGAAAATCACAATAAATCACAGCATAGACAATTGCATCTAATTGTATGATAGTACTCGATCTCGGTGGTGCAATCTTTTCTTTGCCTTTCGTTCCTTCTCCGCGCTGCACTTCTCGTTTGTGATCTGTTTGTTGTCGTTTTCTCTCTTTTTCGCAATCCAACATGCATACCTTATGTAAATTTCAGTCTGTGTTATAAATTATCGACACGCTGGACGCGATGTGTCTAGAAGGTTCAATAGATAGTCAGCACGGAGTGAGAGAGAGAAGTCAAAGAAGTAAGACTTATTTTGAGACACATGCAAATAAATCATCGTTTCTCAATATCGGCTCTCGGTTTAGCGTTACAGTTCAGTCCGACGCTGGTTTCTCGGTTTCTTTTTGCAACTAAACAGACAAAGCAGCGATGACACGGTTGGAGAAATAACGTGGGCCAGCGAATAATAAGCAAATTTTTTGAATCACTGTTAACTGCAGTTGACTGAGAACACAATTCGATTAGATGAATTGAAGGAATTGTCACTTATTAACTTAGACAAGAAGTTTTGAGAGATACAAAATGCAATTTCTTTCATAATTCTTAAATTATCAAGGATCGAATCCTTGACTAAGTGAATAACATTCAATTAATTTTGTAAACATTTCTAGTCCAAATATAAATACTTTGGACTTATTTTGCCTACTTATTCATTCAAATGTAACCTCAAACCTGCAACCCAAACACCACCTCTCGCTCAATCCATACCGTGCACACAATCAGAGATCCAGATCATGCAACATCAGAGAAGGAATTTTAAGTATCCTTTTTCTCACGACGCTTGCACACACGATTTTATGATGAGTTAAACGGTGCAAGCGAAGGAAATGAGTTTAATTGAACAACATGAAAAACACCTTTTACTCGAAGATAAAGAATTTACATACCGACTTCTTCAATATTGGTTTTTCTTTTCTTCGCTCGCGAAATTAAAATGCCATGCATCACATTCGAAAAATCAGCAGCATGCGATGCAGCTGAAATCTTTTCTCTCACCACGGTTGTCATTTACACAAGGGATCTTCGCGCTTCATCCTTTTACGAGCTGTAAAACAATTCGTGTCCCAGCGATGGTTAAATATTCAGTGCGAAATAAGAAAATAAATTTCTTCACGTGCTTTTTAATGTGAAACAGACCTGTAACATAAGGTGATCGAGATGAAAGACGAAACAGAAATTAAATCACGTTAAGCTGCGTGCAAAATTGCCATCAAAAGTATTTTGAGAGTCGATTCTTGTATAATTACTTCGGCAGTGCAAGTGATTGCCAGGGATTGATTTAAAGAGAAGTGCACGAAACTGAATATATTTCCATTTGCTATTGCAGTGCAGCAACCGAGTGAATGAAATGCACTTAATCGGTTCGTGGCTGCAGCGGCATCGTGGAACGGCCAGAAATCATATTTCTGGCAGACTGAGAAATGAACCGACATTTATTTGCCTTGCGAACTGAATTAATTTACTTTAATTCGTATCAATTAATTTGAGACATATTTTGTCTTCGACAAGGGCCGGTATTGATAAATCCGCGGTTTTTTTATTTAATAATACATAAGCAGGTTGTAAAATTTCTTCTGAAATGTTCGTCATTAATTTAATTTTTTGTCGTCTTTTTAAATGAAAAATACTTTAATTATTAGGAACATCATGGAGTCGAGAATTAAAACATTAAGACATTTTATAATCTCGTTTAACTGTCGAGAGTGGAAGAACTGAAAAAGGACTTAATTGCACCAAAGGCTCAGAGCCTCGAAATTTATTATCTTGCAAAGCTCGGCCGTTATCATGAAATTTATGCGCGATCGTTAAAAACTTTTCCTTTATAAACCCTTCTTGTTTTCATTCCGTTGTACGACCGATTGCAATTGAATAAAAAAGAGATTTCGTAATCTCATCTCGCGGTTTTATACTTGGCTAAAGTTACAATCTAAAAATTAATTCACTTCGCTGGGTGCTTTCCAGAAAGATAGGAACTGTGAAATTGCTTGCTTTGAAAGATCTGACGGTGCGCAAACTGCTTCGAAATTGTCGTAAAAACAATTCAGTAATTAATAAAGTATAAAATGTTATAAACAAGTTAATGAGATTCACGGTTGTTTAATTGCATTTTTAAGGAGTTGCTTGATGTCTTAAGTTCGAAGCGCCAGTTCACGGCGATTGTCGAGTTGAAGATGCGTTTTTATTCAGGAAGATTTAAAAACTTGTAAATTGGAATTTGAGATAGTTTTTCGTTATGACTTTATGAAGGTTCGAATCATTAGTGTTTTAGTAACTTTCTTGACTTGGAAGTTTCCGTTAAAAAAGCGAATAATTCCAGAGAAGTTATCGATCATCAAATTAAAACTGAAGCTATCGCAAACTAGAGGTTCAAATCCTTGATGAAAATACTAATAGGATTAAAACTTTTTGAACAAACCAGCTCCAAATCAAAGTATTTGAAGCAACTCCTCTCAAAACCTGCAGAGTCCACCATTAATTTTCCAAATCATCACCTTTAAAGATTCGAAACAGCAATTACAAGCATGCGAGATTGGCCGGATCCCATCAGATTGTGGGGCGATTAATCGCCGAGACAAGAAGAAAAATAGCTATTTATTTAAATTGCTATATTAAACTGCAATCCGCAGCTAATTTCAGACATCGTCTTGCAACTACACTTTCAACTAGATGTGAATAATATGATTTGAAATTAAGAAAATCAGTTTCTTCGCTTGCTGTTGATTCCGTGAGCGATTTGAGGAGCTTTAGTTTATATCTCGCATCTTGAGACGAATTTTTAATATGAATTTAATTACCCGGCGGGCTTAAAATCAAGCGCTGCAGTTGAAACGTTCAAGATAATGTAAGATGAAAGGAAGATAATTATTTTATACATCAAACAGACACTTTGCAAATCTCGCGTAATAAATCGTGACGCGGGAACCGAGTGGGATTAAAGTCTAATTAAAGTAAACTTTAAGAACTTTTGTTGGAAAATTTCACGCACAATTGTCGCTCGACAATTAGCATTTTCTAAAGTGTGAGATGTTACAGCTCGAATTCATATCGAGGTTTTAAACTGAAATTTGCTAATAAACTGAACACAAGGCAGTGAATTTCTAACATGCACAACCTTCATTGGTGCTATCACCAGCGCCACCGACTTTAATTCAATCACGCTCGAGCTTTTTGTCGTCGGCGTAAAAGTTTTCTTGTTATTAAATTGAAATTTCCGACGTTCCAAGCCAACAACAACTCTCGGCTGCCATTCATCATCATTATAATTGCCAGAGACGCAATTATAATCATCACAAATTAGCCTTTTTCAAGTACGACACCATACATCATCTAATGACTGCGACATGCTCTTTCACTCTCGCTTATTTGCGTGAGTTATTGGCATACATATTAATCTTGTACGGGGACTGAAATGAGCTGTTTAAGTATGCGTTTGGGCTTTTGAACTTTACACTCGTCCGCATTTTTATAGGGGCAATGCGGGGGGAACGTGTCAACACAATGTTTGGAAGTAAATTTTTTTGTTGAGACATTTTAGAATGTTTTCAAACATTAGATTACATTTTTACTTATATTTTAACCTAAACGAAGCCATTAACATTGTCAAAATCGACGAACACACCCCCAGCAACCAAGATCGAACGCGTTTCCAACGGAAGAAACCTCTCGTGACATAAAAATTGAAGCGCAAATAAATTGTACTTAATTTCTTCCACGCACGCTCACTCCTGCTCCAGAAGAACGAGAGAAACTCATCAACCTCGATTTTTACGAGATGTGAAGCGCAATAAAAGCAAATGTGTTGTGTTGTGTTGTATTAAGGCACAACAACAGCTCGAACAAAAATTGCTGATAAGCGACATGACTTTTACAGTAAAATTATGAAAATTAATTTTATGCTATCGTACTTAAGATATCGTGAGCGCTCATAAGATTCCTTCGACCTCTCACACTCGCGTTCTTCTCGTCGTCGCCGATAAAAAAAGCCTTTCTCGTGCTCGCTCATTATTAGTTCCTAGCCCGAAACAGATTTGAATAATTTATGTTTCCTTCTGTTTTGTCATAAACTGAGCGCGCACACACCACCAGCCGCTGCTTGGATGGCTTTGCATGATTTAAGCACTCGCAGTGGATATTTTCCTTCGCCCAAGATAAAGTATATCCCGTGACCTCGTTGTGTGTGCGCGACACAATCCGTAGAGAATTAAAGGGCGTAATAATTTCTATTTCATAATAAAATTCGAGAAAGAATTCTTCCGTGTAAAGGAAAAATAAACACAAGAAATGGCGGATCGTTCCGTGATGCATGTCACCGGTGCGCGAGATTAGGGCTGCGGGCCGTTCGATCACTAGAACTTTCCGTTCAAATAAATCACAAAGGTAGAAACGAGTTACTTGCGCTCGCCTTAGCGACAATTACAACAGGAAATTATGTTACGATTTTGTTAAGCTAATAATAAATATGGCAGTGGCTTTGTAGGCACAGATTCGCAAATGTTGAAATCAGGCACAAAATATTATTCATGAAGTGCACAAATGACACCTACAATAACTTCTAATGAAAATGTCACATAACTCATCTCGTGAGCCTTCAACGATCCAAAGGAGAATTAATAGAAAAAGATTTTATGGCAATGCTCGTGCGATGGCAGAAAGAGAAGACAGGGTGAAGGGTCAAGGTGTGCTGACCCGGCCGCAAATGCCGTTTTAAAGACTTAAGATTTATGCACGTCATCCCACGCAACTTTCCGGGCAAAAATGCTATCCCATAACATGCACACCGGCCCTGCAACTCTTTTGTTAAATGAATGGGCTGCAGTTGTCGTCTTTGTGGACAGCGAAATAGTAATTTAAGACCGTAGTTCATTAGTGCGCCAATGATTAGTTTGTGCAGCGAATGAATTACTAGTGAGTGAGTGAAACCCTTTCGGGAATTGACTCTTTATGTCAACCGGCGATGTTGTCTTCACACAAGACACTCCAGCCGGGAATCGATTAGGCGTCGTTAATAAATTGAGATTTATACAAAAACATTTCAATGGAACAGCGAGATTGTGAAATCTTTTCGATCGTTGATTGATTTATGATTTAATTTGCGCCTTGTTTCCATAATTCATTGCCGCGACTTGTCAACTCTTTTTCTGTGGCGTTCTTTCCTGAATGAAATTATGTCTTAATGTCAATTTTGAAATTCTAATGTAAGTCATGTCTAAAGGGCGCATGGCAATTAGTCACTATTTCCACATTCTGGGTATGAATTTTCATGAGAACATTTACATGTGCTACTGTCACTAGTTCATGCCTTCCCACGTCGTCAAATCAAACGGGTTCCAACGTAGGATTCACCCGGAATGAATATTTGATTGACTTAACTCGATAATTTCCTTAATTTAGTGACCGCTTGGCTGTAATTGAAGCAATTTCGTTTGCCCAAAGCTTCTTTCCTTCTCGTCATCGCGAAACACAGCCGATTGTCGTCACAAGTGACGTGCATGCATATTTAATGGATTGCCGTATTACAAATGTCTTATCTATATTTCTGCACCACATGTTAGGTATTCAAGTGGCAACAAACTGCAGTTGTTGTGTTTTTTCTTCTTACTCGGTTCTCGTCGACGTTGTCGTCAATGAATGACGCAAAAGTCTCGCAGATTTCAATTAAAAATTCAAATTTTCCTTTCATTATTCACGGTAGGAAATTTTTGTTTCATCTTTCAGTTGAATACTGACTCTAGCAGCCTTATAAAATTGAAATATAAAATATTTCAATCCCAATAAAATCCTAACAGTGCAGCATTCTCGCGCAAAAACCTTTATGTGAGTAGGAATGAAACCAAAAGTGGCACAAGTCGCAGAAAGCGGAGAGAGAATGCGAGAGTGATAATAGCTGGGACATTATGCAATAATGCAGACATTAAAAAATTAATACACACAGCAATCTTCGATTGGGATTTCCATATCCGATGGTTGTTATAAGCGTTTTCGCGTCGCAAAAATAGAATCGAGACGTGATTTATTTCGGTTTTTTCTCCATCGGCTTGCAGTTTATGATAAATATGCTTGAAACCTTTTAGATGTTGTTCGATCATGTTCGTAAACACCTATTTTTCGTGTCGCTCTATTGTTCGGTGCTCGAGTTGGGTGAGAGAAACGACGAAAAGAATTTGTAAAATGATTATAAAAAACAACAAATTCCACCTACGCCGTTTTCGCGTATTTTTCATTCATAAACTCTGGGATGAGATGAGACACCAAGTCACTGCCTTTGAATACAATGAAATGATATTTTAATTTTATGATAATTCACCACTGCGCCGTTTCATCATTCGCTTAAAGAGTTTCTATTAAAAAAATCGTATAATTGACAACATTGTGTGTGCTCGTTACATTACAAATATTATTCTTCGGCTCATAATGGAAATCGATACATTTCGAGAGGGCCTCTTTGGCATTCTTCTGAATAATAAATTCACATTATTTAGCATTTTTTGCAATAGATGATGACTTTTAATTAAATCTATCAAGTGTCGAATGGCTTGGAGTCGGGGGCGTCGCAGTTCTTCTTCGCACTCGAAAACTGCTTCGACAAGCAGATGGGAACTTCAATGATGAATGTTTATGTGATTCTTCAAGGTCCCTTGCCTGACTCATCCCGCGCATCGACGAAGCAAAAAACGAAAATAAATCTTTACAACTTTATTTACAGATTGGATGTTCATTTAGTAGCAACACATCATTATCCGAAAGACGCATTTCGCTGTGAACACTGTCCCAAGAGTTATTGTTATCGTCCGTCATTATTGCGGCACCGAGCCATTGTCCACGGCGAATATAGAAAATATCCATGTGAAAACTGTTCGAAGGTAAGTTTGCATTTTTGTTCCAAGTTTTTTCTCGTGTTTTTTCAACAATTCTTTGAGCTCTTCTCGGGCAGCAGCTCATTGTTGTGCACTTCGTTAACAATCGCTGCGATTCTGTTTTCAAAATTTATTGTCATGATTTTATAGCTTCATTTGACGACGAGTTTAAAAGAAATAACTTCGGCTTAAGTTTTAAGCGTTTTAATGAGTGCAGTTTGATGTCAAAGTATGGAACTGATTTAATTAAGATTAGAAATGTGGAAAAGTTATGGGCTAAGAATTCTGAGAGAATTTGAACCGTGACAATTCAGTTTGTGCAGTTAAAACTTGTTGAAGCTGTGAAGCTTACTTAAGTTCTACAACTATATTGATTCAACTCTTGTCAGAGTTATTAAAAAGTGTAAACTTCTGTGTTTGTTCTTTACACCGTTACAAGCTTTATCGAGACTTTTGCACTATTTGCAAATCAGTTTGATTTAACTACTTTCTTCCCTCGCACTCAACGACCAAGATGTCGCGTCGATCGATATTCGTTCAAAACCGTTATAATTACAACGGAAGTTTACGCGAAGTGGAGGGGATTCGGGGTTCTAAACGAGGGGACAACGCGTGCTGTCCCTTTTTTAATGGTTGCCGCGTTTTTAACTGAATTGCAAGAAACTGACGTTGTCATTGAGCTCGAGGGAAGAAAATAGTTCACATTTAGTTTTGCAGAATCAGAGAACTTAAGTTTACTTTAATTCTGCAAAACTAAATGTGAACTACTAACGTTCAAAAAAATTTCATTTCAATTCAAGTCATAACTAGAGCTAAAAATGTAGGTCCGTGATCAATGTTGGTTCGTGAAAAAGATA